>VYZX01013392.1:36950-47298 GCA_013401335.1 Brachypteracias leptosomus
GTTATTGTCTTGAGATCTTGGACTGGAGACTCGGAACTCAGTAAAATTTTCTATCAATTGTAAAATTGTTAATTAATTAGAAGAAGGATATGACAAAAAGCCATTTTTGTCCTGACTGCACTTCCACACACTGCTGTATCTTTATTGGTTCCTCAAACTGAGGGCAAATTTTTGAGCTTGAGAAATACCTGAGGAGCAGGTCTCAGTTTTTGTATTTATCTCTGCAAATATAGTAGCCTGTTGAAATAATTGCAGAATACATTCAGGAGTTGAAGTGTGGCAACTGAAAATATATATATATGACATTGCAGTATCTGTGTTCCTTTTTATTTACCTTCTTCCTAAAACTTCCCATCAAAAGTAGACATAATAAGATTAATCTTTAATCACACATTAACTTTGAGAGAAAACACCAAAACTGGCAGAGCTCACCTTACTTCACATGGGCCAAATTTACTGTCATGAGTGGCTTTTTTAGGGGTGGAGTAAATTCTCAGTAAATTTCCCCCTCTGGAAGAGCAAATAGCAATACAAGGGAAGACAAATCATTGACAGAAGCTGACGTGACAGGTAATCATATCTCATGCAAGTACCTGTAAGAGACATGGCTTTTAATGAATGATCTAAATACTAAGTACTTGATTTCCTTCTTGCCTTTAAATTTTGGCACAATGTAATCTTACAGAAGTGAAAACAAGTAGGATCTGATCTCAAATTCTAGTAATTCCATGTTTTTCCCATGACAAATCTCATTCTAATTTCCCTCACAACTTCCCAACATCCACCTTTGTAGCATGTGCAATTACAACTTAGATCATTGCCATTTGGGGTGCAGATCTGCATGTGAAAAAATGACGTAATTTTGTAGTCAGAAAGTGGATCTGGTTTGGGGAGCCATCATTGCACCTTGGTTTTTCCTTCTCAGCTTTCAGTCATTTTCTGCTACCTCTCCTTGCTTTACATCTGCCTTAAAAAGTGCTCAGACAATTTGTAAATATGCCAAGTCATGACAGCAATAAGTAATATGTTCTCTCACAGCACGAGGCCCTGAACTTAACTCTCTCTTCACAGTATTTAGTGACATAAAAGGAGTTGAATTCTGATCTGCTTTATTTTAAAAGCCTAATATTTTGTGAGTTTGAGTTGGGCAGAATTCCAGTAAAAAAATCTTCTCTCATAAAATTCTACAGTAAAAATCAACTTGAAGTTTTATGAATAACTTTGCTTTGGCTGTTACTCTACATTTTTCTCATAAACCTTATGAGAATGTTCTGAAGAATTTGCTAGAAATGGGTAATTTTATGCCTTTTAATATAGTCACAGAGTACAATATATGAAAACTCAAAATTATATAAAATTATTGCTTTTAAGGAACTTCTAGAATCACTATAGATGAATATGAAATTCCTGGGGTTTCATTCTTTCTTGGGTTCATGTTCATGTTTAATTTGCAACGTGAACGTCCATCCTGGATCATTTTCTTGCAGTTTAGGTGTAGTCTGAGTTGATTGACATCAAGAAGTAAAAGCGAGATAGCCTATTTAATTCACTCCAGTTTAAGTTACCAGAAACTTCTCACTACAGATGATTCAAGTTACCTCAGAATACCTAAATCAACACTTTCTTCTCCTATTCCATCTCCTTTATCTGTTTTTGTTTTTTAATACATCTGTTTTCTCACTCCATTAGTAACAGGTTCTCACATATCACTTGGATATTGAATTGAGTTCAGATGGGTCCAAATGTTATTTGAATCAATGTTGAATATTGTCTGGAAATCCCAACAAAGCTAAATTTTCATCTTGTTATTTCTTGACAAATTACATGAGAAAGTTCTAAAGAACTCATTAGAAATCAATAATTTCCGTAGACCTTTCTGAAAGGAGTAGAAGAAAAAGTTGCCTTTTTAGCTTTTTCAGTGTCCTTCTCAGCACTTTTGCCCAGCTATCACCCTGACTTGGGTGTAGGGCCAATTTATTTCTCTCTTACTGGTTTTCTCAGTTAAATCTGAGAATCCTCCTTCAAATAACCTGTCTTGTAGCAACACCCCTGCCCTACTCCCTGTGCTTTTTGCTTCTGTGATGCTGGGCTGTTTTGATTTTACCCCATTACAAGAATCTTCTGGGTGGGTAGGAGTAGCTGTATGGCTTTATTAAGCTGCATATTAGTTTCCCACTATTTTTGACACTGCAAATATTGCAAAAACATTCTTGCTTCTGGAACTCCTGGCCGTTGATGAATAGCTTGCTCAGAAAGGAGACTCAAACTATTTTGAGCCTTAAACAAGGACTGACATGTAAAGAAAAAAGATATGCAGACCAGTTGCTAGCTTTTGGTTTATTATACTTGTCATGATAAAGCTATTTGCAGTGTTGTCAGTTCCACGGCCAATACCTTATCTCATTTGTTTCCTTCTTGCTCACTTCTTAAAGAGTTGTGTTTACTGGATACGTAGATTTCATTTCTGGTAAGAAATCTGATACATAACCTTGTTTGCCATTTGACCGCAGATATCACTAGGCCCTTGATATGTAAATGGTGAAAAAGATCTCAAGAAAAAGCATTGCTCTTGTTTCTCTTGCTTGTAACCTGCTTTGTTCACTTCATTGAAGAGCAACAAATTAATAAAGAGAAAAATCTCAATAGTTCTGAATAACCATGCCTGTGCTAGCCTAATTTATTTAGCCTTCTTTTCCTTTTTATATATAACAGATTTTAAAAGAAATATCAAAGTCCAAGCATGAGTTTGATGAAAATAAGAGCCGTTCTTAGCTTGGAAGCATAAGCACAACATTTTCAAAAGAGTTTTACTGCAAGCAGAGTAGCTGTAGGAATGTGTTGTAGTCGGTTCCCTTTTGCTCTTGGGATGAATTCCTGTTGTTCACGTCATTAAGGTGTTGAATTAAGTTTGCTTGTGGATCATAGGTGTAAGAACTGATTTTGAAAACAAAACCTAACGTCTATTTATTCATCACCAACTTTGACGTTGGTCTACTTTACTCCATCCTTTCCTCCACCTCACTACCTTCTTTCCATTTCTGGAAAAGCTGCCCCTGAGCGAAGTAGTGACTTAGTGCAGTGGCTTCCACAGACCTGTAGTTCCTAAAGGGTGAAACTGGCTCTCAGAGATACCAGTTCCAAAATGGATTCTATCACCCTCTTCAGCTCCATCAGCCATGTTCTGTATTTCTTGTGCAAAGTCAAGTAGTATTTTGGAATGTAGAAATCAAACCCTTAGTAGAACAGTTTCGTTGTTGTCACATGGAAGAATGACTTGCTATTTTAGAATGGGTTTGGGAGAAAGAGAACCAAAATGGCCTGCAGTTAATTTGTAAGCTCTTCTGAGGTTCACCTGGCAATGATATAGAAGAAGAGTAATTTACAGGATAGGTAACACTAGATAGCTATGAGTTTTTGCTGATGTGGTCTTGTAAAAGAGCACATCTCTCCTAAAGAGGTTATTTCACAGCAACATTTACATTTATGGTATTGATTAAGTAAATAGATAGTTGCCAAATACATCATTGTAATAGTTTCACAAATAGTGGCTGCTGCTCTGTAATTCCCATATAATGCAAAGTGTGCACGTGGTCATTGGAAGAGGGAGGGATGGACTACGGGAACAAAGCTTCTAATAATTACAGTGAAAAAGAAAGTAAGAGAACACAGGCAGGTTTCTGTCCCTCTATTAATGCTTTGCAAAGCTGAGATTTTCCAAGCCTTCCATGGCCATTATTGTTTCAGTCTTAACACTGAGGGTTCAATAAAGTGTTACTCAAATCCTGCTTTTTGAATATTACAAGGTGACATAATAACTATGGAGATTTGAAATTATCATGTAAATTTCCCCAGCATTAGCTTTCAAAGTTTATTATTGCTTTATAATATTCATTGCTCTTAAGCTTCTTATTTATAGAGGCAGTGTATGTATCTGGAATAACTGTGATAAATGGAGAGATTAAGGTAATATTTTTTCTACCACATCTCTTTATTTGGGGGCCAATAAAAAGCTAGGGTTTGTGATTTGTTTTTTATTTACTTGTGTTTTTGTACGTGCACATCTATTTTAATTTGAGTCACTACAAGTGCTCACAAGGCAGAATTGTTACACTTGTCCCAGGCCATCAGGAATCCTCCAAATACATGTAAAATACTACAAAGGTTCATGTACATACCACAAGAAAATAGAATGTCATTGAGAGCTTAAAATAAATATCCACTACCCTTCCTTGCAATTTCACAACAGGATGAACACATTTTTTATGAGGATATGTATTACCCTCTGAAAAATAGGATATTCACTATTTTATTGAGTGCATTTCCATAACGTTAGTAGATACTATGGCAGTTCCAGATTGAACATGCAAGACATATTTTCAAGTTGAACTTGCAGTACTTGTCTCATGTCCCCAGTACAAAATTTCTTTCTCACAGTTACAAATGATTTTTATTTCATTGCATTTCATGCTTATTTATTTCTGTGATTTGCAGAGTATATTATATCTGTATTTCCTCTTGACCAGCACAGTCTGTACACTCTAGGAAGTGTGATGAGAAAAGAAATGATCTTCTAAGGTATCAGTCTTGTCAGAATGGGTTACAGCAAGGGCAGATGTGGAAGTATTGTAATTGTTTTCTAACTCTCTATATAAATCTGCAAATCTAAACTATTTAGTGAAGTTCTTTATAATTTTGAAAATAGAAACATTCAAGATCAATATTTGAAATAAAGATGCATTTTAATGCTTACTCTTCTGTAAGTTACTGCTGGTCTCTGTTAGCTTTTTGATTTCTCTAAGGTTAATTTACATGCAAGTGATGTATTTTTGAAAAGTATAATCAGTATGATGCAGTAGAGTGTGGCTTTACTCCATTCAGGCAGCAAGTACAATTATACCTACTTTCCTGGTGGACATAAGTGTACATTTATGTGTGTATGTGTATGTGCAAGTGTGTTTATGTCTGTAGCTTTGACAGAGTTAAAGCAGGGCAGTGAAAGAAAGCAAAACTCCAAATGGAATGCTGGCTGCCTCTAACTCTTAGCCAACTGGTCATCAGAGAAGCCCAGATATCTCAAGTAGTAATACTCAAGTTCATGCTGCAAGTTCTGTGTTCAGCAGATGATAAGGCAGGGATCCCACCTGTTCTTTCTGGCATGGTACAAAATTGTTCAGATGCCCTTCAGGAGAACTGCTGTCATGAGTCTGTGGACGTGCACAGGATTAAGTCACCTTAGGGAATCTTGGGAAATCATGGATCTGGAAGAGACAAACTCCAAATAGAGATTTGCCTCATTGTTTTGCTTTATTAAGAATCTTTCTATTATTGTCCAGTGGAGATTCACATTCCAGTTTTCTACTTCTAGTCCCTCCCTCTGCCTGCCCTTCCTCCCTCTTTCCCCTTTCTGCATTCCCTCTTTTCTCTTACCCTTCTTGTCCTTCTTTCCTTCCTTTCTCCTTTGGAAAATGTCAAACATCATCAGGGAGGTTTTCCTTTGACTGTGCAATCTTCCAGAAGCACACAGGATTCTGTCAGCTCTGCACTTGAAAGTATTAATGCCTTAAGTATATTGTGTCCTGACATTAAACTGATTTTTTTTTTTAAAAATCTGCAGCCTGTAAATGATTCCGTGATGCTATCTTTTGAGTAATGCATGAGAAGGATGCTCTGATGTGCTATTCAAACATGAGTTCATTCTAAGTCAGAGGCACTAGTGCTCAGCTAATAGATATTTTTATATGGGACAAATGCTGCAACAATGGTTGTATAGATAAAAATGTTCATACTAGCTGACCAAGACAGACAAGAATTCTGTTATTTAATAATGATGACAAAGAATCATAAATACCACAAAGCATGCAGCGTGGTAAGGAAATTAAATAGAAAAGGAATGAGATAAGAAAAAGAACATATTTTCCTGTCGGTTCATATTTACGTAAATTTTTATCTCTGACCTCTCTATAAAGCAAGTTTTTTGTTGTTCAGTCCCTGAAGAGATATGTTCTACTCTTTCAAATGAGAACAGAAGCAATGAAGCAAACATGAATGCAGCCACTACAAATGTGGTGACAGCCCGTTGACCCAACCATGGAAAGACATTTTGCCTTGGTCTGCAGCCCCAGAATACCAAGCAGCTCGGGGGTGCAGTCAGCTCTGGCTAACCTTGCCTTTTGCACCCTTTAAAGAAGCTGGGGTTGTCATTAATCGATCTTCAGGGAGCCTGGCACAGTCATCCCCAAAAGCAGAATGAATTCTGTGATCTGGATATTAAAATCCCCGATTAAATAAGGTATTGTCTTAACACAGCTCATTATGCAGGCTTGTCACTCTTTGAACTAGTTCATTTCCTGTATAATTTTAAAAATGAAAAGGAGTTGGATAATTCTTTCTCAGAAACCAAGAGACAAAGAATATTAACACAAAAAGTCCAGATAATCTGTATTCTGTGGTCACTTTTAGACTTCCGGATTGATTTAGAATGACTAGTTTCCTCATGTTCCTGCTCGGCTTTCTCCTTTTTCCAACCGTGCATCATGAATTATAAGTTCCTTTTTTTGTTTAGAAAAACTCTTGGAAGTATTTTTTCAATATATGTTATGCAGATATTTTACTGAATTTCCTGGATTTGCAGCTGTTTCAGTGTCTCAAAGATAGGCAGTTTGTCAAAAACCTCAGCGAACCATGCAGGGACCCTCAGAACTTTGCATTCCTGGTAAATATTTGGGTCAGCTGTGTTCAGAATCTCTGGACATCATTAGAAAACTGAGAGCAATGCAGCCCTGGAAGAGTGCTGTCTGCAGGTCAGTCACAAGCTCAGCTTTTTGCAGCTTATTTTAAGATCCATCTGGAAGTATTGGCAATATCTCACACAGTCATAGAAGAAGAAGTTGCGGTTTTAAGAAAGATTAGGGAAAACTGAAGCAACTGCTAGAAACATCAGTTTGAATTTCTATTGCCTTATTTTTCAGACAGTACTTGTGAAAAGGCCTTCTTAGGTTTGAAGTGCCATTGAAATTGTTTCACAAAGCCAGTAGAAAGGCCAGCTACGACTTTTTTTCATCCTTGGTGACTTACAGAGCTTTTGGTTAGTAAAATCAGACTGGGAGTCTTCCAGAAAATTCATAAAAATATGCTTTTTTTGATCAAGATGCTGTGGCATTGATACAGTACGTGCAGCAGTTGTGTAAGGTGCTGCCTGCTGTACTGTGGCTCTCAGGTTATTTCCAGAACCAGGAGGAATCTGCTTGGATATCCCCTTATTTTAAGACTTGGTCATGAGTTAGGAAGCCAAATGAAGAGTTCCATTTTGCTTTACAACAAGGACTAAAGAACTTGATTTAAGACGCATTTTGAAGGTGGTCACCAACCTCCAGTTTCCATCTTCATATTTAATAATTCTGTACTTCTGCTAAAGTGATTTAGCATAACAGTCTGTTGCCTTCCTTTCTTCCTTTCATTTTGGATTAACGTATGTCAGTGTATTTTAGCTGGCTGTGTGTTGTGGTTTTGCTGTAGAGCTCCCCGATGGTGATACATCCCTGTGTGTGCATGCGTGTACTTTAGTGCTGTTTTCTTTTCTCCTCAGCGTAGCGTAGTTTCATGTGTTGTAGTAACCTCAGTACATGCGGTCTCTTTATGCTGCAGATCAAAAGGAAGAGAAAAGAATGGAAAATTTATTTTCCAGAGTATTAGTAAAAAGCTTATTTCCCCAGAATAATGGAGTCCAGGTATCTGTCAGGCAGGCTTTCGAAACGTCAGGTCTCCCAAGCTGGTGCACACTTTCAATTCAATAATTATTCTCATTCCCACTATGCAGCTACTCAGCAGCAAGTGGTGCATCCGGACTGTACCCGTGATTAGAGTGGCGTTAGAAGGTGAGAGGACTCTTCACCTACACACCAATTTTCTTTCTTGCAGTAAAGATTCAAGTTTGTGTTGCTGAAAATAAACAGTTAGGAAATGGAATTGAAGACCTGCGCGGCTTTGTGATTCAACCCCGCTCTGAAATAAAAATTGTAACAATTCAGCGTAATAATCTTCCTGGTGCAGTGAGTAAGGCTTAAAGTCTTCAAGCCATGGCAGCCCTCCAGTAAAATTAAAAAACAATGCAAGGTTCCTTTGGGCATGCTCCACTGTATTAGTATGCGGTGACATGTACTGACAAGGCATCTGTAGCGAGTGCTGTTGGTTTCGTTTACAGATCTGCCAATAGCGGGTAGCAATCGCCTATGAAAAGCTATTATACACTGGCCCATAAAGCCACACAAAATTTTCATTATGTTTCGCTTAAAAAGTGCTTGTTTTGCAGGATAGAGGCCATGTCAATAAAATGGATTGGATGTCACTTAAACCAAGTGACGTGCTAATCTCCTGGAGGCCCTGTGTCCTTAATCTCTACAGGACACAAGTCAGTTTAGAAGCGTGAGCTGTTCTCACAGGTAGCAACTATTGAGCTCTTTAATGTAAATTCAAAGGCAAAGCTTATCAGTGTGTTTCAGAAATTGCTTCAGTGTGGTTGCTGTCTATGGGAAAAAAAATCCCCACAGTTCCCCCAAAATCCCTGGGCAACTTCCAAGCTTTCACTCTGCCTGCGAGCACCTTTTAATTATAAAGAAATTGTTTTTGGTGATATGTGCCCTGTGACCAATTGGATTAGAGGCATTTCTTCTGGCTATTATTAAGCTAACTTGACTGTTGCCCTTGTGTAGCTAAGCATGATCAAAATAAAAAGTATGGGAGAGCATCTCAATTATGAACCCTAGTACAGTGCTCCTGCAGACTAAGTTCTTCAGTTCATTACAAAAAAAAGAAGCTTCAATGACTTATAATACTACAATGAAAGGGCAAAATAGTAGACACAGGATCAAGGGTACTGGAGCTCATCAAAATGAATTACAGAGGCTGTTGAAAGATTCAGACTGGGGTTTGTAACATTTTAGTGGGCTGGTCATTGTTAGACAATAGGTAGGGCCACTGGAAACCCATAGACAATCTGACTCCTTGGAAGGACCTAAAGACAAAGAACTAAGGTCTCCTTGGAACGACTGTAATAAGCTGGTAAAGCTTGTAAGATACTAAAACACATTTCCTGATGTGTATTCCTTCCCTATTTGTATTTTTCCACTCCCTTTGCTAACTAACAGTTACTAACACATTTCATATGTGCTATAAATGAAAGCCAGTTACTTTTCTGTTTGTTTGAGCCATAGCAAGTTTTTCACTAGGGAGCTGATCCTTGAGTTAAAACCAGTTCTTCAGAGCTTGCAAGTTAAAGTCAAAAGCAAGGAGCAGAATGCTCATCTGTATTTCTGACGTTTTGATCTGTCTCACTCTGAAATCATGAACTGAAACCAGTGCAAATGGATGGGCTCCATTTATTCTTCCATCCTCATTTGCTGAGAGAGGTGCAAAACGCAGCCTTTCTGGCTGTGTGTGACTATATTTGGTGTGAATTAAATGATAACGGGAAGCCGACTCTTCAAAGTATTTTTACTGCTCATACATAGCATGAGGAGGGGAGAAATGTGAGTAGGAAAAGAACTTCTAATAGATCTGAAAAGTGTTTGTCACAAAAGGAGGGGGTTTGTTTTATAGAACCAGGAGGTAATCACTGACTAACATCAGAACATGCTTCAGCTAAAATAATTTATTATTCAAATAAGTGAGGTGTTTTGAGGTATTAGAAGAAAGTACCAGAGTTGATCCTCATTCTTATGTGTGATCGGTCACCAACACATGCTGATTGAGAATATTTATTGATATTTAACCTGGACAGTATCCCTGCTAGTAGTACCTTGTTACAGTGTTTAACACCACTGTGAATAACA
Organism: Brachypteracias leptosomus; assembly: GCA_013401335.1. NCBI lineage: Eukaryota > Metazoa > Chordata > Aves > Coraciiformes > Brachypteraciidae > Brachypteracias > Brachypteracias leptosomus. Next base: position 46,778 of record VYZX01013392.1, read on the forward strand.
GGCTTGATGTGGAGATTTCATCAACCCCTTTGTGACACTGAAGTTCTTAGGATGTTCACCATGTTCTCTTTATTTAAAAAAAAAAATAAAACAATCTGTCCAGTTATTTCCAAATTCTTTTCCTATGGAAGGAGAAAAGATGTCAGTCAGATCTCGCCACTCACTGGACACAGAACTGGGAGTTCAGGAGGTGTAGCCACTTAACCATCATTGCTCCCATTCCTAATAATGGAATACTGTCTTCTAATTTCCATATTAACATTGATCACAGTCAGTTTGTACTCATCTATTTAGACTCTGGTTTTTTAGTGCAAATAAGTGTTCCTTCCTTCTGTATTTTTCTCTTGGGATATTTGTAGATCGGTTTACCCCCCTCTTTGCCATTTTGCTAGACAAAAAAGTCAAAGCCAAAAAGATTCCTGTTGTAAGATGCACTCTATATTCCTTTGATCACTCCAGTAATCTTTCATTAGTTCTGACATATTCTTTTTTTTAATGGCAGGGCTCATTTGGAGGGCTTT
>VYZX01013394.1:355-34889 GCA_013401335.1 Brachypteracias leptosomus
AAAGATGGTGAAGTTTCGCTTGGTAGAAATTGAGGAATGCTGGTGCAATGTTACAGTTTTTTGCAACTGCACCAAAACTAGTAGATTAGAAAAACTGCTGCTGTTGCTAATATTTCTTCCCTTATTTTAGTCACTGTTTTCAGAGGTGCCAAATCCGGCTAAAAATCCAAGGCCTTCAAGAAGCAAAAACCAGCTAATAATGAATGTCTTGGGTCTAATCCTACAAACATTCATGTAGGTAACTTTACTTGAATAGTGAATCCCATTTGCTTTTCTGAGATTATTTCTATTACAAAAATTCATCATGTATGTAGAAGTTTAGAACCCTGGACCTGTTCTTCACTTTTTCTGCCATGTGCTGTCAATGTTTTAGTAAGGCAGACATTTTAAAAAGATCCCAGACAGGAACATAAGGAAGTCCAAAGGGAGCAATTAAGAAATGGCCAAAGCATTTTAACAATTAGGATAGCAAGGCTTGTTCTATAACTAAAGCTGGTGACTTCTACAGGAGCTGTATAAATGCACTGAGAGCCCTTTTAAAATTTTGCTCAGTTCTTTCCCTCTTTTTCGCAACTGAATAGAGCTATTCATTTCAATGGAACTTTTGTCTGTGTGGGTCTGGAAAGCTGTCTGAGCAACTCACACTGCTCCAGGTAGCAAATGTTTGTAGAATCCCAAATGTTAGACAGCTTGTAATACTAATCAGGATGGCCTCAGAGAAAAATAAAGTGGCTCAGTAGATATCATCCACTACAAACACTAAACCAAACTAAATAATTGGCCATACCAGATAATTGGATAGCTCTGACAAATTAGAGAAAAGAGTCAAAGAAGAATTGATCTTCCTGTGTCTAGACCAATATACAGCAGTATTGGCAGAGATGGAAAAAGGCACATGACTTCTAAGTGTTGATGTCAGAAAGAAAATGAATGTAAGGAAGTCCATCATTAAAGGTTCAATGTGGTCTTCACTAAAACAAGAAAAAAGGTAAAATTAAGTGCTTGCGCACTCTAAGACACACACCCAAATTGAATAATCTAACTCTTTTGCACCATATGCACTTTATTTCCACAACCTCAGTATCAGTGTAAGTAGGATTTGATTACATACTCTAGTTTCTGAAAAGACATGCCAAGAATTAACAGGAGTAACTCATGCACTGGTACACAGGACATCTGTAAACTTGTGACATTTATTTGTCTAATGGCTTCTTCCTCACAAGCTCTGCCTGTCTTCTGTCTAGTTAAGGTTTCATCATGCTTTCAAAGTCATGAATAACTCCCTCTCATCTATCCATCACTGCATCTATTCATTTGGTCCCTTTCTGGTCCCATCTCTTTGGCAGCCTCTACACAATGTTTGCCACTTCAACTCAGGCTAGCCATGAGGTTTTGGTTTTCTTTTCTATGCAACTCTCAACTCCCCTGGCATACACTTCATCAAAGCTAATAATTAGTGAAGAAGTAGAGAACAAATAAGGAATAATTTTTAAATTGGAAAAAAAAATGTTTGTAACAAATCCTAGCAACAAAAATGTCTGCTTGAATTGATGTTTTTTTCTTTCTGTTATCCCATGGTTTCCCTTCTGCCCGTACAGTTCCTAATACATTGCTGGTCTTACCAGAGAAAAGTATCAAAGGCACATTTTGGAATTCCTGCAATCCTTAAGATATTCCTTTGCATAAGAATAATTCCCCTGATACTTAATTGCCCTCTAAGGAGGTGCATTTAAGACCCATGGAGCACACAATTTGATATCTGCATGGAAATAGCAAGAATAAATAAACCTTGGTTAGGTGGGTACTGTATGTGACCATCTCTTTCCAATATAGAAAGGTAGCTGCTTGCAGTGAGGAATGATACATTTTATTTACAGCTGGATTTTAATGGAGCAGGTTTAAGTAGCTTCCAGCTGTCTTTGTAAGAACTTGTGAGAACTTTCCTCTGAAAGGAATCTGGACATATTCAGGAAATAGCAATAGTTTTAATAAATAATAAAATGAAACCTGTGAAAACTGAAACTACTCAGTAGCATGAGGTTGAAGGAGCAGGGAGAGAGAAAGGCAAGGAACAGAGTATGATTTGGGTTAAAAAAAGTATTTTTAAAAAATGACACCTCCTGTTGTGCAAAATGACTCAGGCAACAATTATTTCAAAAATTGTTCTGGAACACAAAGCTGATGACACAAAACATCTATCCTTGCCACAGGTGAGCAGGTCATGTTTTGACTGACATTTCCTAGTGAATGCTTCTCTGGGTGTGTACATATACTTTCACACACAGCTGTACGTGTTCAGGATACAAGTATTTATAGAAAAAGTACTGAAAAAAAACCAACCAACAAACCCCTCAAAATCCCAGTCAGAACAATCTTATTATATAAAAAAATTAGCTTATATCTTTTAGGGATGCATTTTGCCTGAAGTTCTTACTTTCAAATTTCCTCACTCTCTTGCTGGCTTAAGAACATCTTACAAAACAGGAAATATCTATAGTTCCTAGTGAGAGGCCAGAGCCAGCTCACAGGGTACACATGAAGAAGTGTGAGTGCTGTGGACTTTTCTGGACTCTGTGGCAGTCTTATTTCCACATTACTGAGGGAAAAGCAATTTGTTGCTGGAGTACTCCAGAATATCTGGTAAAATACTATTGCTTTATATCAACAACTTGCTCTTAAGGTTCTCTATGAGTATGCCCAGAATGTGAATTAACTTCCTAAGATGTAGCTTTAAAAAAACTCTATGAAAATGGACCTTTATAAACCAAGGAAGAAAAGAAAATTCTTTTTCTGTTTATTATAATAAGAGTCAGGAGGTCAGAATCAGTTATCCCCATGTAACCTCACTGAACTTGCTCAATGGGGTCGCAGTGCTGCAAGCCAGGGCAGAACTTAACCCAATGTGTAAATTTCAGAAAGAACAAACCTTCGTTACAGAGCTCAAAAGAATCCCTGTGCTCTCTGAAGGAAAGGTATAAAGGGGTGCTTGTTAATACTAGTTAGCACAGTACGCTTTCTGGAAAAAGAAGGGGAATCATGGTATGAACCTGTGGCTCTCATACCCAGCAAGATGAAATTTCTCTAAGAGAAAAAACAGCAAACTAGAACTTTAAAAAACACTGTGTGCTCTGTACATCTTTATAATTGTGTGACGCGTTCCTATGGGATAGACTTTATGCAAGAAAAATCAACAGCTTAGTAACTGACACTATTGTGTAGTGCTTTTAACTCTTCATCATTTTTTAATACAAAATTTATTCTTTTCAGAACTCCATATGCAGGGTATTTTTTTTAAAGAATTTTGTAGTTATCTTACATCTGTAAGCATCTGCAGGTCTGACAAAGCCAAGAGTGGATGTAACCTATTTTATTTAGTATTTTGGCACCCTCACAAAGAAAGCTCATGCTCTCACCACGTCAGTCATTTGGTCTTATTTACTGCCTGGAAAATATGCAGGTGAGAACTTTCATAGGTTAAATAATACAGAACCTGGACACCTTGTAATGACCATTCAGGGTGCTGGACCATGTATTCCAGATGTCGCAGCACCTGTCCTTGCTCCCATTTGTCTGAGAGGGCTTGTTGTAAGGAAGTCTGCAGTCTCATTCTCTCCTCCTACTCCTCAGCACTGAGGTAATAGGCTTGACTGTTTTGAGACATGCAGAATGTAGGTGGGTTTTACACCTGCATGGAGGGTCCTTTTTCCCCCCATTTTGTCCCAGTGTAGACACAGCATGACATTTGCATTGTTTCTTGGGCTCTGCATGCCTGCAGAGGGGGCCAGAGAATTTAGCAGTCTCTGACTACCTAATCCTGGTGAATGTCTCCTTCTAGAAAACCTGTGAAGTATATAATACTTTGGACAGAGAAAATAGGAAGCACAATGCAACTCAATGTTTTGATAAAGTATTGCCCTCTAAGGCAAGCTATTCATCATAGTTTTTACTTTAGTAGTCCACTAGCCATTTCAGTGCTTCTAACTCTGAAAAACCTCCTTTTTTTTTCTTGTTATCAGTCATTTATATTTTTCACTTCAGCTTTTATGGAATGTGTACCAATAAAGTCTTAATGATCTTTGTATCTTTAAAGAATTCTCTCAGAATTCAATATGACTTTTCTAAAACAGTATGGAAAAAGAAAAGAGCAATCATGATCCATCTGTAAATGACCAGAGTCATTTATTACTTCATACTGAAATTGAAATATGAGAACAAAGCAGAGGCAAAGCCAAATAAAAATGCCACACCAGAAAGTAACATCTGCAAAATTCTATGAAAAAAATGCACAAATGTTATGAATTAAACCTTTTCTGGCTTTCCTTACAGCTGCACAACCTCACACTCAGCAAGACAGGAAGGACTATTGAAATATTTTCTATTCAGTCTTAAGAAGCAGAAACCCATAGCATTTATTGGAAACATGACATAAAAGTCTGTGTGCTGCCATACTCAAGAAAATATAACAGCTGACAAAGAATAAAATGGGAATCATAAAATGCAATATAAAGTGCAAGTAATTTCAACTTTCATCTTTAATATGGTCTTTACTATGGCGATAGTTGATTTTGCTAACAAGTCATAAGGACCAGTGGAGAAGATGGTGCATCTCACACAGAAGGCATACAGAAACTTCTGCAAAAAGCATTTTTTATTGGAAAACACCAGCTTGTGGAAGATGAAAGTACTCATAAGAACAGGCATGTTTCTGTGACTTTTAATTTTGGTAAAGAGTCCTATGGAATTTCAAGAATAATGACATGTGCCTTTTCAAACACTTTTTTTGATATACCAAGTCATTATCCTAGAAAAAAACAACCAAACAAAAACCAACCAAAGAAACAACCAGGTTGAGATGGTAAAAATTGAGAAGTCATTTACACTCATCCGTAAACTCTTTCAGACTGTTGATTTATGGATCTTTTTCAAAGCTAAAGCATGTCTTAATGTTTAGGAAAGGAAATCTCAAAAATCTGGAGAAATATCTCAGATAAACTGCTTCGCAATCAGTAACTGACTGCTTAGACTGGAATATAGTCTGCACCACTGAAGTCAGTGTGAAAAGGATTTGGACCCAAAATAATGCAAAAATTTCTAGCCAAAGAGCATATTTTGGAAAGATTTTCAGTGGCAAAATTCTAGATTATGTACTTACTCATTTCTGGATTAGTGTAAGGAAATTAATACAGATATTTCTCTTATCAAGCACATAACATTTCTCAATGCACATTCCAATATCAGCATAATAATTACTTAATTTTGACAAATAATCATTTGAAATTCTTTTTATCCGCTATATGACCTACATCCATACTGTAGGATTTTGCAGATGGGTATTGTGTAAATGCCCATGGCCACACTCTGCATTCAGAAGAAAGGTGTTTGAAAAGGAACATGGTATCACTGAAATATGCTCTGATACCTCTCTGCAGTGGAGAATGAAGAGTTTCTCATGCAAAGTCTTCTACCAAAGGACCCTTCAGACATTGCAGCTGTCATGTCATTTCCCATGTCAAATACCCTGTGAAACCACGCTTTGAGTTTTCCTTCCTTATACATTGCTTTAGGGACACTTAAGCAAGAAAATATCTTGTTTCCAATAACTGGGTAGAAACTGGAAAGATATCTACAATCTTTCTAGGTAGATGCACAATCTCTAAGAAAAGTTATAATGGAAAACAAATGCTGATGCTAGGGAGACATTTACCAGTAGACAAAAAACATTTCCTTATGCTTTCATATACTCTCACTTATAGTTTTGCAGGTGAAATCAGAATTTATTTATAAATAAAATACACCACTTCTCCCAAAACTGACTTGCGGAACTAAACTCCACAATCAGAAAAGATTGTAAAGTAGGTATGTTTTATTTGGCACCGGGCACACAGGGGCTAACGCCACCAAAAGCGTGTGCAATGCTAANCTAAAGCTATTCTGAAAGATATTGATGTTTCTAGAGGTGACACTGAAATGAAAAGCAACAAGAAGTCCCAACCATCAAATAAACTTCATACAAGGCAAACATTATGTGTTTGTGTTAAACATTTTATATCTTTACCATTGCTATTAAATAAATTGAATAACATATTTGCATATAGGGGTTTTTTTCTGACAAAAATAAATTCATTTGCAAGCCAAAGGGTGAATATTACATTTACAACTATGCTGTTACCAACACTGGAAGCACATGTCCATGTCAGAGATTAAGAACCTTTCTTGAAAAATGAAGCTGATGAAAGATTCATAAAAGCATGCGTCAAGTCAAATCAAAGATTTGCAGGATCAAAATTGTTAAATATAAAGAAAATGCACCAAGTATTTTTTACGGTATGTTAAAATCATGCATAGAAATGAGCTGCCTGAGAAGACACAAGCTAGTCTGCATCACTGTCCTTTTCATCACAGAAAGACGGGAAAGAAAGTTCATATGTGGTTATTAACACACTAAAAAAAGCCCAACCCCATTTACTACCTCTGACTTACTCTTTCTTCAAATCTAAACTCACTGGGGTACAGCAGCACAGTGGTCCTGTTCACCCGCGGGAGGAATGGAAACACTGATGATGACAGTTATATTCAAGCCTATGAAGAACCATATGTCAAAGCTGCAGGTAGTAGTAACAACTTTGTCACCAGTTAGTCACATTGCAGCCTTCAAACTATATATATATAGCCAGGGTTGCACCTTCATGATATTAAAATATTTATAAAATCCTGGAGGAGAATTCTATATTACAAACACAAGAAAATGTGTATAGACTGAATACATTGAAATGTTCATGTTAATTTTCACAAATAGGGGCTTCCTTTAGCTGGCTCAAAGGTTTATGTGCCTTGTGGTCAGGGTGAAGAGTATTGCTGTCTGTATTCACAGTTCAACTTGGCAGTGAAATAGCAAATAAACTTTGCTTCTGGCTGCTTTCCAATGTAAACAGAACTTTTATCTCTACTTGAAACTTTTATTAAAACAATGAATATCACATCCAGTATTTATAATTTCCTTCTGTCCTGTACAAAAATGGAATATACAGAGGGTAATTTGGATAATTAGCTCAGACTGAAACCCAGGACAGAGGAAAATTAGTGCACAGTGCCTTGTGTTAGGGTGGAGTAGTGATCAGATCCTTTGCTCCTCTGTTCACCATCTTAACTCTACAGTCTCTAGAAAAAGAAACTTGACTTAGCTATGGTTCTTCTGGGAACCCTGCTGTGGCATGGCTCATTTTCTTCCACTCACAGTGAACCTCTTTCTAAAATTCATAATCTACCCTGGAATCTGGTATAATATTCTGAGTCAGAAACATACTAGCTCATACTTTTATTTATTCCACAATATGTGACATACCATTTTTCTAATGCTATCAACTATATTTGACACTACAATAAAGGTATTAGGATCAACTTTTGGATATTTAACTCTTCTATAAAGCTTGGACTCTTCTGGATATAGAAAGAGCATTCATTTAAAGTTGGTTCCTTGATATCTGATACTGGCAATACACTGTTCGCTATTTCCAGCCATTCGTGGATGGGCTTCAGATATTTCCCTGACACATAAAAAAAATTTATTTTATTTGACTATACTTATAGTAGCTGGAAGCATTTTTCAACAAAGGACCTCACTCGCGGTGATATATTTGGTGAACAGGCTTTCCAAATAACTCTTCACAAGCCTGTAGTGTACTACTGTATTCTGATAATATACATGTTAGAGCTGTTGCACTCAGCACAGATGTTCCACCAACAGAAATACTTCAAGCTGAGAAATCATCTGCCATTAATCATACATTATTAAAAAAGAACCCTGTTTTATCTATCAATCCACTGAAAACCAGTTTATATATCTACTGTTACTGTGAGAAAATAGTGAAGTTGATATAAATGCTATTGTGCTATGAAACTGAAGTAAAAAGCAAACTCACAGTTTTGTAGACAAACAGGGGAAAGATTTTAGAGAATGCCAACTATAACTTCCTGGCTTCTGCTCCCTTAACAAAACAAAACCAGGCATTTCAAATGTAGGCAGGCATTGATTTGTGAGGGGAGTAGACTGCCTGAGCAATACTCAATTTTGTACTACATGTGCTCCCTTTCACATGGCAGAGGAACAACAGTGGGTTTATCCAGCAGCCCTGTCACACTGAAGCCATATTAGCCCCTATTAAACAACAGTATCCAGGAAATTAGGGATGGAAAGACATACTAGGTCTATTGGTTTGTCAGGGCAGGGTATTTCCTTCATTCCTTGTCCAGGTCATGTGGAAGGACAAGAAAATTTCCAAAATGTCACATTTTTCTCCAGAATGCTCTACTATTTTCATCTGTCACTATCACTATTTTCCTATGTATGCAAAAATCAGTATTTTTATTCCAGCTCTTGTCCACAGTAGCAGAGCCAGCACAAAGTCTGTAATGAGTACAGGACTCCAATACCTTTGTCATAAACCACCGTTTTTCAGCACAGTGCATTCCCACTTTGTGCTACCATTTCTCTGTTACTGGAAGTCATCTGAGAAGAACATTATTCTACAGAAGATGTGAGGTAGCAGAAGACCAGTCACACTGATTTGGACATTACTGGTACGTAACCATTGCAAAACTCAAGAACATACATAAAAGACTAGTCAGGTGATTGGAAGTTAGCCTGAGGTGGCATCTGTACTGCCACAGCAGCATAGGCAGCTCAAGACCCTGGCACTTATCTTTCAAGTACAACCTAATTGCAATTTCTTCCATTAGTGATAACACTGTTTTAACTGGCCCTTATATATGAAGCTGTTAGTTGTGTCAGTTGAGTAATGTCTGCTCCCTGTTCATGATGATGAAGTGTTTCAAGCTGGAGAAAATTTTCCTCATGTAACAATCCTGTGCACTAGGAAGATAGGTAGCTTGCAGAAGCAAATGTTTTGCCTCATCTGCAGCCCAAGCAGATTCTGCAGGAGGAACTGAGAAGAAAAGGACCCAGGGGTTACAGCAGCATCACTCAGTATCACCCATGCCTCTCTGCGTTAACACACTCGATTTCAGACCTCCATTTGGAACTAGCTCCAGCTCTTTGGGTCTTGACTAAAAACAACTAAAAGTTCAGAGAATGGGACAGAAACAATATAGAAGTGACACAACTTCTGTCAAAAAACTTTTATGTAAAACAGCTCGTGAGGAGAGTGATTCTCCTACTAACATGGAATCACACCTGTTTCATCATCCCGTGATTAATGCAATCAGAAATCATCACTGAATGTCATGCATGGCTATCCAGAAACAACAAAAGGCACCGGCTCCATTCGCCTCTTTTGTTCATAATGTACAACTTCAGTTGTCTTTTTATCCTTTTTGTTATGGTATTGCCAATCCTGAATGAAAGAGCTTAAGGATATATAAAAAGATTTGGGTGGAAATATAATACCTGCAGTTTTGTAATTTGTAAGTTCTAAAAACCCAAAACACCATGCTTAGCTTTTTAAAATTGAAATCTTCAGTTATGCCCCAACCACAAAAACATGCCTATGCTATCATGTGGATCCCAGGAATTACAGTTTGTTTCTGTGATCTTTACTGTATAAAATCTCCAAGAAGTTATTTTGGACAAAACATATTTCTATGTCATTATTAAACCTTTTAAGATCACTTTCTATGAATTCTATTACTTGAAATAAACAAGTGGATATTTCAGAGGATATTAAAAAGTAGGTAAAGAATTTGATAGTACCTGATTGGTTTTGTGCAACAGTCTTAAATTAATGCAAGTGTCTAAGTAAGGTCTGGCCAGCCTGCGGCTGTTTATGTCCATATAGATATTTCCTCTCTAAGCTGCTCTAGAAGTGATTCTCTGCTCTAGAGTGCTATGAAGGATATCAAGCTTCACTGTCTCTGGATTCAGTTTGGATGCATTGGGGTTTGTCATGCTTCTGCCAGTAAAGATAAGAGACTGCTGGGTTTAGGCATTTTTTTCATGATATGTGTTATACTTCCTTGATGCTTACTGTTATTCCTTAGGCATTGTTGTAGTCTGGGTCAGAAGGATATTTGTTAACATATCTGCTTATATATACACACCATACATTGATTTAACAAAACAGTGGTAAAATTTTTTGCAAAAATTTCATTTAAAATTATATATGCTTCAAATCATGGCAGGATATAGGAAAATTGGAAATAAACCTTAGGAAAGTAGATTAACAAGATGCTTAGGTAGATACCTAGCATTACACATTAATGGTTTGAGGAAAAAAAAATACATTCTTTGAAAGAATTTAAGAAAACTAGTAAATTTTCTTTCAGTCATGCAACCATGTTTTGCTAAGTGTGGATTCGAGGTAAAAAAAGAATGGAAATTAAAATTAGTATCATTCTAACTCTAGATCAGTGTGGCATGGAACAAAAGCAGAACATAGCAGCAATATAGAAGATATCCAATGTCTCTTCCAACAAATACTACCTCTGCTAATATCTATGGCATGAAATTCTCTTACTTATGAAATCTACTCACCTCATTTTTCCCTGAGGGAATCTATTGCCTTGGTGATGACAGATTTGTTTAAAGAGAGATTTCACCCCAGTAAGCAAACAAAATCTGCATTTGATAGGAGTAATGCAAGAAAGTAAGGAAGATTTCATTTTCTTGGCCTTGGCAATGATCTTCTTAGAGGAAAAATGCATACAGTTTTCTTTGACCAGGGTGCTTGTATTATTATTATTGCTTACTCAAGCGAGTGCTTGAATAAACATGAATACCAATGAACAAACCTAGAGTAAATATCAAGCTATGCTTTTTCATACAGAGTAATATCAGTTAACCTGTATTCTTTTTTCACAGAATTTAACTGTAAGCAGCTGTCCACATTTCATACAAGTCACTTTTTAACTTGCATTACCATAAACCAATCTTGATATATTTATTCAGACTGGAGTATTCCATAATGTTATCTTGTGAAACAATCTCTTCTTCAAACAACAGTCCTGAACTTTGCTTCAATATTGTAAAGTTCATCAATAAAGCTCATCAAATAGAGATGCATTCTGTTGGTACCTGATTCCATAAATTTCTGAGTTGCAAATAATTTTTTCTGATTTCTGGGAGCAATCATGTGTTTAAACAACATGAACTGTGTTGATAAGTAACTGAAAAAAAAAATTAAAATGCAAATATGAGGCCGTTGTTCAGAAATTTTGGCAGTTTTGACTTAGCTGGTTTTGGCTGAAACTTTTCTTGGCCTTGGTCTTTCAGCAACAAACTCCCTTTAAAAATCCTGGGCATTTGAAAAGTACAAAGATGGCAGATTTGGTTGCATTGGTCTTACTTTCAGTTGTCAGCTATGTCTGAGACAGAGGTATAAACATAATGATAGTTTTGTCATAGTGCATTATGGTAATTACCTACCCAGTCAGTCACGAGTGATATGAGATTACTTTATGATCAAGTAAGCACAACCAGTTAGTTAGATCAGATCCTCAAATCCATTTTGCCTTTTAAGAAATGCTTGCCTTCCTCATTAAGCAATGCCAGGAGAAGCTATTTCAGATGATAGTGCTGTTAACACATACTTTCTCAATGTAGTAGCTGTTCTGTCTTTCCTGTCATAAGAATATATGGATTACATTTTGTCATTCTACTGAAGGCTGAGAGCAACAGGGGTGTTCCATCTGTTTTCATGGAGGCAGAACAAGGTCTTTATGGGGAAAAGGAGCTTTATATTTACACCTTAATAAAAAAATCTAAATAAATAGCAAAATACAAAATTTTAGATAAATTCCTCTTAGCCTTTGACACTTAGCCTACCTTTCTCTCACCTTCCAAGACGGATTTAATCAATAGTACTCTTTGCCATGTACTGGTAAATGTCTGCATAACTTAAAAGCCACAGGCATCCAGGACAGAGTGAAGGAACAAGCAGTTCCTGGTTAAGATAGAAAATAGTAGGTGTTTATGAAAGGTACGATGAAAGTTTTCATGCAGCATAGTTTATCCAACTGTGAAAATATTAGTTGAGATATTACTGAGCTGGTGCTCAGAGCTCTTTTGGCCACTGACCAGGGTAAATGGTCCAAACATAGGAGCTGACTGCAGATTAGTTACATATAGAGAAGACATAAAGAAACAAGAGAAACATGGCATGCAGGTTGAGAGATTAATCCAGCATTTCCTGAGTTATTTTCCCTGTGACCTGCTCCTCAGTGAACTCTGTTCTTCTTCCCACCTTTTCAACTAAACCCACCTTGAACTGTCCTACAGGTTTATACCATCTACAGTTGCAAATCTTATCACATCCCTTTCTTCAGGATGCTCTGGTTTAAGAGACAGTGGTATAATTCCTAAGAAAAAAAAAATTATCACAACACAAAGAAAGCACAGGATTACTATATTACCACATCTTTTCACTGAAAATATTATCTTAAAGTCCCAGATTAAAAAAACAAAACAAAAAAAACAACAAAAAGCAAAGTGACAAGACAAATATGGCTTTTCTCCTTCATATGACATCTCTCTTAATCACACTTCCATGACTTTTTCCACACTGAATGTAATTCTCACACTTGATTCAGTTGTAAGTTTGCATCTCAGATGGTCTTTCTGCACTCCAGTACTTCAGACCCTCCACTGAATGCCCCTCTGAGACCTTGTCAGTCATTCCATTGTCATTCTGCATTGCGTTCAAAGAACAATTTAAATGAGATTTATTTCAGACAAAGTGAGAATGAGTTTATCTATCCTAATAGACTGGGAAGATCTCCGTGTTCTAGGATGCTCCTTCGTACATTAGCTTTTCATCCTGTTTGGGTCTGGCTGAAGATGTTTGTATAAAGCCAGTATTTTTCCATGACCTACTAAGTAATATTTAAAAATACTGTAACAAAATTATATCCTAAACCTAAAAGAGAGCTGACATATCCTAAAATCTGAAATTGGATGCTCATGTTTGGTCTTGATTTTATAAGCAAATTGCCCAAGTCCCATTCAAGGTACAATAATGTGAAACATGGGGACTTTTGGGTTATTTTCATTGTAAATTAGAAAGTTCTTTTGTTGCTGATAATTTCACAAGCAAGCTGGAGATCATCCATTACTGCTTCCAATTCATCCAACATCTCTAAAATATTAGGTATAGTATCCTTAACTGCTGAAGTAATATTGCACAGAGAGCACTGAAATATAAAGTGGTTATAAGATAGCTGAAGTTTTACAGCAGGACATGCTTTGCTCAGCACTTTTCATATCACAGAAATATACAACTGTGAAAGATCTTCCTTGCAGAACTCACTCCTTAGTCTTAGTGCAATAAAACTTTATCAGCTACACACAGAATGAGGTTTTGTCTGGCCTTATGCCCAGACGTGAAGGATTGCATAACCTCAAAGGGTAGCCTAGTGTAGTGTTTATTTCCCATGAAGTTATTCTTAATAATATTCCCAATTGGGATTTCCTACTTAGTTTTCCTGATATACAAACTAAATATTCCTGTTATAAGTTAAGACCAGTATTCTTGTGATTTTATAGTCAAAGGACAAAGTGAATCAGCTCTCTAAGAAACTTCTGTATATTGGAGGGTCTCACATTGTAGCATAACGTTTGATGACCTTTTTCACAAATCTTTAATAATTTTGACTTTGCCAACACATGATCACATTTTCAACTGTGCCGACTGCAACATGTTTTTCCTCAGCAGATTCTAATATTCTCCTATGGAAAGCCTGATTTATGGCTCTTCTACACAGATAAATTCAGTTTATTATTGGTAACAGTTGCATGTACATTAATGATGCACTGGTATCTCCATCAGTATGACATACTCTCTCCTTGCAATCCCACCTTTTAATGTATTTATAAAGTAATTAGCAAGGTGTTTGACAACCTGCTACATACACCTCCACTTGCATATCTATGTCATCATATGCATTTCTATCTGTTAAACTCTAGCCTATGCACAACCTTCTGCTCTATAAAATAAACACATCCTGTTCAATTCTACTGTGTCTATTTCTTCATGCTATTTAATTCTCAAAACGGTGATTGCAAAGCACTGTGACTTTCTAAAATCATTCTTTCTTTATTTAAATATTATTTTAATCTGTAGAAACCAGTCAAGAACTCTGTCATTTTATTAGCAGCAGCACAAATTAATGTTGCTAAGTATATTTTCTAATGTAGTTTTGTATTTCACAGTTCATCAGGTTTACAATTTGTTTTTGTAAATGGTTGTTTCCTATATGCATGCTGTGCTTCACAAAACCATTTTAGTGTGTTGGTTTTATTGCGGTGGGAGATCAATGGACAATGCGTACACGGACTAATGTAATCCAAGCATTGCCGTTTATTGCCTGAAGCTCACTCGTTATATACTCACCAGCGCTGACCACGCACTGGAAGCACAACTCTGATTGGGAACAAACTCTGCCAGGCGCTAAGCAACATCTCCTGATTGGCCAGGCACTGCTCTCAAGGGGCCGCCCTTAGTTCCGCCTTCCGCCTCCTTTTTCTTGCTGCGTCACTGCCGTGTCACGTAGCAGTCCTTGTGTGTCCTTGCTGGCGCCACCAAGTCTGGGTTTGCTCACATGCTCATTCTTATGGAGATACCTCTCCACAGTTTTATTACAAAGAAATCTTTTCTCTGCTAAGAATTTATCACTTGTTTTTACGATCAGTTAATATTTCTTAAGTAGATGCTCTTTTAACTCGTCAATTGGAAAACACTATTTTAAGATACTCTTTAAAATTCACATTCCAGTGTTGCAATAATGATGACAGAACACGAATGGAATTGTAATTCCGTGTCAGAAGGGCAATTACAAAGGAAAGGATTTCAGTAGGACTGTCACTATTAAAATGTCACTTTCATTCCCTTATTAGCCCAACCACTAATTTTTCAAATTCAAATATTTGTTTTACTCTGCAGTTCTATTCTGGTTAATGTTCTCCTCTGTGGAGCATTTTTAGTAGATACATTACATCTTTCTCACACCCTAATTTTGGGTGGCTTTCCCAAGTGATAAAAAAATGGCAACCGCCTGTTTTCTTTCTTTGCCAGGCAGAATACTTTGATTACTCCTTTCCAAACTTTACGTTTTTCATTTTCTAAAGATATTATAATAAAGATACAACTTCACTGAAGACTGATATCAGACAATCTTTCAGCTAACTTCATAATATGTGCCAAAGCTATATAAATTTATATTTCCAGCCTGGATAAAGGTCATATATATTGGTCTTAAAGACAACTTCAACCAAGTTTTAGGTATAATTATGACAAATTCCTCTTTGTTTGAAGACCAGGGATGTGGGGGTTGTTTGCTTTCTACAAAACTGCATGTCTGTTTTGTTTTATATGGAAAGCTCATTTGAGAGGCCCACAAGACCTTGAATTTCTTATTTTCTGTCATTAAATCTCTCTTTACAAGTGCAAGTATAGAGTTGTACTCCTACTTAGTAAAGCATTTTAGGCATTAAGTTATAGGTTACTAAATATTAAACTTGAAAAAGGAAATGATCCTTTACATTTAGCTAAGGTTAGTCAGTGAAAATTGTAGATTTGAAAAGCATAGTTCTATATCTGTACTAAGTTGAGTTCACTAAACCACAAACAAATCACTTTATAGTCTCCTGGTTCTAGAAAATCAAATAGAATTTGCAATTACTTGAACTGTGCACCATCTCCTACAACATATATCTGCATACCAACTTCACCAGGAGCCAGAGAGACTGGAGGAATAGGTACCTCTGTGAAGTAGATTAGCATTCTTGAGGTTTCACTTATTTCATAATGACTCTTCTTGTTAAATTCATGGTGGTGTAATGAGGAATTGAGAAGCGTTTAAGGTGTGTTCTTACTGTCAAAAACCAGCATATAGCAGTAATAGTGAATTGTTCCATTGATTTTATTTGGAGCTCATCTTTGGATTAAAAAAAAACAACAAATATTTCTCCATTCCCCACAGATTTTGAGTTTTTATATGGTTGTAGCAGTTTTTTTCTCTTTATCTGATTAAATGTCCATGGAAAACTATTCAAACAGGTTCATCAGCAACATAAGTCAAACCATGCAAAATTTAGAACAAGCACTGTTATCTATTAGCACCTATTTTCTTAGCTTGGAAAGTTCATAAAAGTAAGAACAGTATAGAAACTAGTTCAATACCAGAAAGTATTGAACATTTATTCGAGTAAGTCAGGGGAAACATTCTCAATTGGACAAAAAGGCAGCAAAATATCCCATCACCCCTTGAAAAGCAGTTGTACGTTTGTTTTCTGTTGGACGCTACTGAAAACCTTTCTTTGTATCTACTGTATAATCAACTGTCAGTACAAAAGCTGGAAAGAGCAACTTTTCTCTCTGTAAGGAATACTTATCACAAAAATGTTATCCAAAAATAAAAAGTTTCATCACCTTTTAGCAGACCCTTTAGATAAAGTACAAGAATTTGATTACATTTCTAGAAACATTGTAGGCCAACATATTTTATTTATATAAATACAAAATCCTGATATTGTCAAAGTGATTTAACACTTAATAAAGGCCTGAACTCAAAATGTACCATACTTGGGTTATTTAGTCTTGTTGATAATTTTTTCTTCTCCTTCAGTTAATCTGTACTATATGTAATGGATAATTACTTCACTCTGACATACCATTTTGCTGTGATTTGTATTCAGATTTACTTAATGTAATCAAAATAAAAGTAAAATGTAAGAAAAATATGAGATTTAGAAGAAAAATTACTGATAGCTCTTTTCTCAGAATTAACATTCATGGAGAGTTAGTACAGTATATTTGTGTCACCACATGCTGGATTCTCTTAAACAATTGTTGAGTGCTAAAATTTATTTCCTTAACTATTTTTTTTATTCTAATTAACTTCTTTATTGCCAATTAGTTTATGAGCATATGCCATACAAATTCAACCATAATTGTTGATGCAATTTGCATTTTCTTTTTAACTGAATTTTTGAGATCTTGCTTATTAGCAACAATGTTCAAAAATTGGAGACAAATAATCTCAAACACCTGAGAAATTCCATTATTTCATCATCTAAATTTTTCCATCTCAATACAAGGGAAAGGAGAAAATATTTTCAAAGTGACAATTGTGAAAAAATAATCTTTGAAATATTAGTCATTTCATGTTATTTTTGTGATATTCCTAGAAATGAATGTGTTTTTTTCAGTTTGCAAAAGTGATCTGAAATGTTTTGGTTTTATTGAAGTAATTTTTAAATTAATACTGTACCAGTATATCTGCAGTAGTGCTGCACCTCCAGATCTTACAAATGTTATTATAAATTGTGGTAACCATAGGTCACCAGAGAGTCCTATTTAAGATGATAAAGACTCAAAGCAATGTAGGTCGAGATCAACACAGTTATGTAGTTCATTGTGTTTTGAAATAACAATTTAATTCAGATATGTTTTAATCTGAGTAAAGCAGACTTTAAAGAGTTAATTTCCACTCTCCTCATCTGAAAAAAGACCTTGAAATTAACATCCATTAAAAAGTCTAGTTTATAGAAACCACATTATCAATTGAGAATATATTGTCACATGAAATTTCCAACTATTTCTAGTTTAAACATTGTATAAAATGCTGTCTCTGCCAATTAGACATGCATCAGTCCTTCAGCACAAAGACATTTTACCATGTGATGTTATAAAGCAAAAGGCACAGCACTCATGAAAAGAACACTGGGTTTGTCAGAGTGAATATTCGGTTATTTTTTAGGTTGTCATTTGTGGGTTTATGAAAGAAGAAATTTTAAAAAGAGAAAAGCATTTTCTTGCAAGTAGAGAGAGAGATACAGACGATTACAATATGGAGTACAACGTAATCATATATTTACTACACAAAACCAGACACAGAAATATACAACAGAAATATATACATCCATTTTGAGAGTTACAGCAGATGTTCATTGTCCTGGTTTCAGCTGGAATAGAGTTAATTAGGTTCCTAGTATCCGGTATAGTGCCGTGTTTTGGATTTAGTATGAGAATAATGTTGATAGCACATTAATGATTTTAGTTGTTGATGAAAAATCCTTGATTTACTATAACTACTTAGCTTCTCACGGCCTGTCAGCCAGAAGGCTGGAGGGGCACAAGAAGCTGGGAGGGATCACGGCCAGGACAACAGATCCAAACTAGCCAAAGTTATATTCCATACCATAGGATGTCATGCCCATAAACTGGGGAGAGTTGACCAGGAGGGGCTGATTGCTGCTGAGGCATCAGTCAGTGGGTGGTGAGCAATGGCATTGTGCATCACTTTTCTTAGGTTTTATTTCTCTGTTGTCTTCCTTTTCATTATAATAATTATTATTACTATTATTATATTTAATTTTTATTTCAATTCTTAAATTTTTCAGATCTCAACCCACAAGTTTTACATTTTTCAATCCTACTGGGTCAGGGGGAGAGTGGACTGAGCAAGCTTAGTTGGTGTTTAGTTGCTGGCTGAGGTTAAATGATGATATTCACCTATTTGAAGTGAAGGCCAATGGCTTTCCCCACCCCCTTAAAACCCTAAGGAAAAATCAAACAAACAAAGAAAAGCAAACCCAAAACAAACAACAAAATCAAAACAGACACCCGGACATTCTTCACATATATGGATATCAGTTCCCCAGATTCTCAACTTGAGACTTTTGGGTTACAGAATGACCTGAAGAGCTGAAAATGTCCATGAGATGCAGGTAACTGCNTTAATGATTTTAGTTGTTGATGAAAAATCCTTGATTTACTATAACTACTTAGCTTCTCACGGCCTGTCAGCCAGAAGGCTGGAGGGGCACANAAAACAGACACCCGGACATTCTTCACATATATGGATATCAGTTCCCCAGATTCTCAACTTGAGACTTTTGGGTTACAGAATGACCTGAAGAGCTGAAAATGTCCATGAGATGCAGGTAACTGCTTTATAACTCATTTCAACCATTGCATTACAAGTGTTTAGAAAATTGCCAAGCTGTAGTAAAAGCCACCTCGACTCCGCCTTCTCTTAAAATGTAATCTGCAAAGCACAAAAGAAAGGAAGAAAAGTTGTTTGTCCCTTTTACTACCTAATGATTAGGTTATTTGCCCATGAAATTCCAACCAGGTTCTTCTTCAGCCTGAGAGGATTCAAGTGCATATTCCCAAGTGAGAGATGTGGATGCTGGAGCCCATTGCCCTAATCAGATGTGCATTTTCCATTAAGCATGGCTAGACAGAGGCTAAAATTCAGAAAATTATCTGGAGAAGAAAAAGTAGAGGAAAGACTGCAGCAGCACAGAATAGGTCATGGACTGGCAGTGCATCCCCTGCAAGTGAGGCAAGGAGGTGGATGTACTCAGGAAAACAGAGGAAAAGCCCTTACTTCCTAGGTAAGTACTATTAAGATTTTGCTCATCTGCAGAAAGGAACTAGACATGAGGTCTCTGCGAGGTACCTATGCTTGAATGGCCTAACTCTGGATTATAAAATCTCAAATTGCCCCAGGCATCTCACTGCATCTGTGAGTAAACTGTCTGCAAGGCAGGAATTAAGATGTATATCTGACTTCTGCATTTGTTGAGACCTGACTCCAAGCAGCTGCACACTGGACTAATTCAGGTAAAACATTCCCAGATTTCAGTTAGAAAAAGTAATCTTTAAACATATAAATTGACATATAATACACATTTACAAAAGTGTGCTTGAGCCTGAAATATATATAAAATATGAAAGAAGTCCAAGTCTATGAATCTAACTAGTGAAAAATACCACTGGCATTAGTAGGGCTATTCATCTGAATGCTGCTAGCACTAGAAATTTTCAGCAATGTATTTAGGGTCAGTATATACCTCCAGAACTCAAATCTAAATCAAACTCTTAAGTGAAGGAATATTTGTGGGTTTGAGCAGAGCGAAAAATAGTGAGAACAGTCTCAGATCCTAAATGTGGCTCCCATATTAGTTGAACAAATAACATATTCTAAAAATCTTATTTGATAGAACCTAATAATGGGCTTTTAACTGTGATTCTGAAAAGTATTAATAATCACACAAGAAATTGCAGAAATACTTGAAGTTAGGTAGATGTGCAAGTGTCTCAGAGACAACTTATTGTACTCTTGCTCATGTTAAATATTTACTTTACCTTTTAACTCTGCCTAGAAGAATATTCATTAGCTAATCTTTCTCCCACCTCGGTATTCTCTAAATGTCAGCTCTATGATTTAGTATTTATTACTAATTAAAGAATGATTTCAGGGCAGACTGTTGAGCAGTAGCCACAGAAAAAGCTCCTAACTTTGCCTATACTCAAGAAAAATACTCTGTGCTGCACTTCTAGGGGTGCATCACGGCTTGAGTCCCCAGGAGTCGTGGGTAGCTCTCATCTCCAGTCTGTATCTACCAAACTACACTACAGAGCGCTACTGCCTGTCCCCCTGTATTATCTATGAAAGGAAACCAAGCCAGGCTCAGGGAATACTGCATGCTCAGGTCTATAAATATGAACAAAGATTAGTTCATCTGAATCACAGAGACTTGGACAAGGAAGTTACAAATTTGCTCTAGAATTATTTCAGAATTCTTTTATTCTTTGTATGTCCTATTCCACATTTAATACTGATATGAAACACGGTATGAACAGCAAACAAGGATTCCCTAGCGAAAAAGCTCTGTAAATGTTTGCTTTGAAAAATCTAATTATTTTCAAAAGAAGGAGGTGACTTCTGCAGCGCTCTAAGTCCTCTTCTCCATGATCAAAGAGTATGTTTTTGTTTCTGATTCAGAAAAAGGTCTGTTCACTAAGAATAAACTGTGAAAAGAACATTGATTTGAACTAGGAAAAAAAATATGTTTTTTCCAAAATAAGATATTAAGTCATACCAGTCTCTTTTTTAATGAAACTTTCATGAAATGTTATCTCAAACAGGTATTTTTAAATTAAAAATATTATTAAAACATCCTGAACAGTTCAAAACATATATATTTTGCAAAATACCTAAGGATTCTGAATCAATACCTCTCAGTACTGTATTGAGAGCTAAAATAGTTAAATATTTCACAAGTTTACTCAGCTGTGAATAAAGCATTTCCTAATCTTGTAGTTAATGGNTTCAAGTTTCAGTATTTGTTGAGCTCTATTCTGAATGGATATAGATTTTGGATTAGGCTCAAGAAAAAAAAATTAAAACACAATAAAAGAATAGATTTATTTCTGGTCATTATATTCCAGAGTTATTACAACAATTTCCAACACACTTAGCAGAGCTGGACTACGCAATCACTTCAGGAGAAAAATCTCTGCCTAACTTTCCAGAAGATCAATATCAACAGCTTTTAAGAATTAAGTCTAGTTATTCCAGGCTTACTGTGTGATAAAATAATAATTAAAAAGCCCATCAGTGTATCATTTTCTACCACTCATTCACTAAGCTGACCCCTTGTAAGAAGGAATTCTTTCTGAAATTCTAGTATTTCAGGAGTGAAGTACAAATCAATATACAGCAAGGGTATCAAAACTGGACCTGTTCCAAACAGGTAAATGCATATTGCATGCACACCATGGAAAACATGCACTGGTAATTTCCTTTATTCATCACCTGTCCAAGGAAGCTGCAGAAGTTTGTGTTGTGAAAGTGCTACCAGTAAGGGACTCATGTTACAAATATTCCTTATGATGTATAGGACTCTGCTGTCTTTTGTGTGAGAACCTTCACTATTAAAGGTTGCTTGTGTGAGTAAAAGTGAAAAAATATTTTATTTATGCTTTTGGTTTTCAGGGCCAGATTTATATCAAGTCATAAACAAAAAGGACTCCACAGGATTTGTCACTGTGCAAGCACAGAGCAGAAAGCTGATCTTATCTCAGAGTTCACAGCCCTATCTTTCTGCAACACGCAAAGTAAGTAGACCTGCATATGTGTAAAAAACACAGAAAGCAAAATTAAAAGAAAGAATAGCACCAATTCTGGATTAAGCATGACTGCAAACTAGAAAAAATTTTTGCTTGTCCTCTCAATAGGCAAACTGTAATGCATGTCCTGGCAAGCGATACGTATCAATTAAGAGAAAGCCTATGCTTCCCTGTTCCTACCACTCTTACCCTAGTGCTCAGGTAGGCTGCAGCAGGTCACTTTGATGCCTGTTCATACCAAAGGCTGGCTATAGAAAGGACAAAAATGCCAACCACATCAACTTAGTTAATGATCCCCTCCAAATTTGCACAGATGAAACACTTATTCTCCAAAAGCAATACATTCCTGTTTAAAAAAGTGTGATGAATAATTTTAGGGGTTTGAGATGACTGGAAATAAAGAATGAGGGCACTACTCCTACCTTGCAACTACTATTGTTGACTTGCTACTGCCAAGAACATTGGTAAGGTCTCATCTTCTCAGACATTTGTGTCTATGTAAGAATACAAGAACAAGAATTTCTTTATATTCTTTCCTACTTTTCCTGTTTGCCTTGATAGCTTTATTTCACTATTTTAAAGCCAGTATGCATTCATAAGGAGTGCATTACCACAAGTTTTTCCCATGTCTGCATTTGTTTACTCATTTTCCCATAAGAGGAAACATAAATAAGTCTAGAAATGGATTGGATTAAGTTCATGTACTAATCATGATATATATGGATACTGAGGATTTTTAAAAATGGCTTTGCTGTGGCCAGAGTCAACATAATCAATAGATTCTCAGGCATGAAAACACAACATTTACCTGAAGGAGAAAAAAAAAGAAAAAAAAAAGTTTTTTCATCGTTCTATTGTCCTTAACATACTCAAATTAGACAGCTATAAGGGAGGACAAAAGAAAAATATTCTAGACATAATAGATATTCTGGGCCAGCTACTCACAAAATGCTGTGTAAGTCCAGTTCCAGTCTTCCTTTTTTGCCCACCTTCAATTTCTGTACCTAAATACTGCTGTTCAACTTGTTACTGGATACTTAAAATGGTGACTTCCTTACTAAAAATTCTTTGAGACCTACCAATTGCACCACCTCAGGATTCTCTACTTTTCAGTTCAGGAATATAAAATTACTTCTATGGGCAATAAATTGTTTCAGAAAAAAAATAAATTTGGAGATGATGTTCTGTTCTGGGAATACGGATGGAATCCTCTTATTAAATACAGATATATGTTTGCATTCACACACGGCTAGATGCAGCTAGCTTGCCACAATGAATTATTTTAAAGGTCAAGGAGCAAGCAGTTTCCATCTACAGAAGTGAATAATGATTGAATAATCTTTTTGGATGTTGGCAGTATTCAATATTAAAAAATAGGTTTTGGCTACATATC
The DNA here is from genome assembly GCA_013401335.1 of Brachypteracias leptosomus. Classification (NCBI taxonomy): domain Eukaryota; kingdom Metazoa; phylum Chordata; class Aves; order Coraciiformes; family Brachypteraciidae; genus Brachypteracias; species Brachypteracias leptosomus. The sequence goes on from VYZX01013394.1 coordinate 23,618, forward strand.
CTTGACTTAATGTCTAAGGTGACAAATAAATTCAGCTTGAAAGACTAGTATGAAATACTAGTGCCAGCAAGTGTCATCAGACTTAGTACATCCATCAACACCAAGTATTGTATTGGTCCTTAAAATTGGATTATGTATATTTTTGTCCTTTAGGCCTCCTACTATCCATTTCTAAACAAAAGGAGTGAGAAACCAGACTGTATTTCCCTGCTTAGGACTCTCTTCTGTGCTTTAAAAGGCTATTTCTTGTTCATTCACTTCACACAAGATTATGATCAAATATTTACTCTGATAGTAAAGACCATGTCATACCCTTCAGCAGCAGTGAAAGGATTTTAAGCAATTGAGTGGCTCATAGGAATGGTAGGGATCCTGCCACCATGCATTTGCAGTTAAAGGAGACAACATGCAGGCATGGATATAAATGAAAAATCCCCAACATTTGTCATTCAAATTTTACATACATTTTACATCTGGGTTATAATTATGAATCTTTTATGAATGCAACTCTTCAAGATGTGCTGGGGGAAATTTGGGGATTGAAAGGTAAGGTAAGGACTTAAAAAACAAGACCCTGTGCAATGAGACCTAATTTGAGAGGTCTAATGTTAGGAAAGGCAAATGAGACTTTTTTAAAATTAATGTTATACATTTATTTGTCTCTAAATCTTAAAGTTGCTGGTAGATATTAGTCAGCCTTTGGAGGGTGCTTAGATGGAACTTGTCTTGTTTTAGCTCCTTGCAAGATCCCAGTCTGTAGATGAGTTTTACACAGATCAGTGCTGCCTGACCACAACACAGTCTCCTCCTCTTTTGTACTTCTTAATTGATATGTACTCTAATTAAATGTACATGAGCTTCACAGGAAAGAACTATTAAAGGATGTATGGTAATGAAAGTTCTAGCATAAGGGGGAAAGTGAGATACATGCTTTCTTATTGACAAATAGGTTATATAATGTGTACAGGTTTGCTTAGACAGGTACATATATTTGTAAACTGTTAAGTCCAACAGCAAAATAAACATGTCTGGGTCTGTCTCATGACACCCTAGGGACTGGAAAGAACAACCCCAGTAATACACAGTAGTCATTCCGTGGATTGACATTTTCTACTAAAGCAATCACTTTAACATAACATTTAGACATAGGAAATATCCTGCAGCAGGTAAATGAGAAAGTATTTTTACAGATTGAAAATATTTATTGTCAGTATGCTATGTATCTATGTATATTTATTTTATTTCCCACCAGGATCAGCATGGAATGCCAGATAATAAGGCCTATGAAGGCAAAAACATTATTACAGAATTTAGTGCACAAGTTTCGCCTCTGTGTGCATTAACTATCAAAACTGCTGACTACTATTTACTTCAGTTGCATCTGAAGTATTTCCTCTATGAGAAGTCTCTCAAATTTAATAAAATTAGTCTTTCAAACATGTAAAAACACAGCATTACAATGTTTATGAACTGATTTGCATAGCTAATATGAATGAATCTAATGAAGAAAAATGTGATTTACCCAGACTATAATGAACAACATATGTTGCACCTCAAAGCTGGTGTGTTTTACAGAGGCAGAATGATCTTCAACAGAACCCAAGAACCACCCTACCAACCTGTATATTGCTCAGACTCTACACTAATCAAAGCATCTGAGTGTCAAGAAATGTGTCTCAAAAGAGTTTAAATTTCAATATTATTTAAATAATTATAGTCTGGATACCGCTTAAGTTCAGGCTGGCAATACCATCGTATTCTGTTAAGGAATTTCAAGGTGTCTCCCTGAGATTGGACAAAAGCCAAAAATCTGTTTCATGTCCTACTTTCACCTGAGATGAAATCCTGCCCCTTCTGGAAATCAAGAGGAGTTTCGCTCTTTACTTTAATATAAAGGACTTAATCTCTGCTTATAAAAGAAGACATTTATTGAAGTCCTGTTGTATCCTGTTAGCTGATACATTTTTAAAAAGGAAATGAGATCTGTTCAGTCACATCCCTTAGTTTTGCAAAGCTCAGGGAGACCAATTAAAAGTAAATAGAAATTTAAACAACTGTATTTTGCCACTTAACCAAGGAAAACTGCTTTGTACCAGACACAAAAAAGCACATTTAATTATGACAATGAATCTGTCAGCATGAAGGAAGTTAAAGTAGCATGATAAAAAAGTTAAATTCTCTAAAATAAAGTACTGTTCAGTTTCAAGGACTTTTAAACTCTCATCTGAACTATTCACGTTAATTATCTGAACCATGTAATAGTTTATCATGATTTTCCTTTTCTAAGTTGGGAAAATGCAATGATATTTGTTTATACTTGTACTCATTTAGCTATTAGATTAATCCAACCAAATTTCACTATTTAATGATTGACATCAAACACTGAAAATCATTTAATGATTCTTTCTGCTAGATTCCTCCTAAATTATAAACTGAGCCAGTTCAGTGCTGTTATTTAGTTACATTGTAAAATGTTTCTTGGACTTTCTACAATAATTACATTCTCATAGACTGAATGATGTCTCCAGCATGACTGGTCCAGACTGGATGCTCACTCTCTTGACTTTATAACAAATACTGGTCATCTGCCAAACTCTACTTGCTAGGACTACAAATACACTGTAAGTAGAATGTAAAAAGCTAGGATCTCCAAGCAGAAAGTTTGCTACAGAAGAACATACAAGCAAAACTCAGAAGGTAGCCAATTCAGGCATTTAAAAGATACCACAAACTTTTAGGGGTAAAGCTCAGCTGAGATGGAGTTCAGAACATGAGAAAAAATTTAAAAGGAATCGGGTTACTTGTTACTTGTCAAGTGACTTTTTTTATAACACGCCTGTACCTGACATTGCTGTCCTTCAAGAGCAAAATGACAATACAACCAATGTTAGCATTTACATTAAACAGGGAAATAAAAAAAATTGTAAATCACAAAGATGGACAGGAGAGGAAGAGGAAGAACAGAGACTGTGATGAGTAGAAGTACTCAGTGAAGTAAGTTTTCGGACATGATCACTAGCATAGTCCACTTCTCTCATATCCTCCTGGTACTAACATTCTCTAATATGGTCAGTTTTGTGAAGTCAAATATCCAATGTGTGGAAATAATCATATGCAAAGTATCTTTTTGGCAGTTCACTTTTCCTCCAAATGATCCCTCCAGAGATTTTGAGCCTCATCATTCACCTCTTCTTATCTACTTTTATCTGGTTTCTTTCTCTCCTATAAAAGCTTCTTGAACCACTTTGCCATAGTGCAGTCAAGCAAATGTTATGATGATTCCAGAAGTGTGTGACAATTTACATGAAATGTTTCATGTTGATTTTTTTTAATGAGAAAATCAGGGACTAGCATTGGATGTTTTCTGCCAAGAGAGAATCTAACTCCCTAGTCATTTTTTTTCATGAGAAAATAGTGGCCAGCTCAGACTTAGGTGAAAACAGATAACCTCTCAGGTAGAAAAATTTAAAACCCCTTCTATTATTTCCTTTATGAAACATCAATTAAGAAAACTGAAATATGTCAAAACAGAAGAGGTGAAAATAAGTAGTGCTAAGTACAGTGGCCAAGTATGTAATTTTCAGTATAGACTGATTAACTGTTACTTTTGCACTTCTCTCAGCAGTTTTATCTGGACAAAGTGTAAGAGCCGAGTGTGCAGTGTTGGGACAAAGCAGAAATAATGAAGTGTTACAGCCCAATAAGGAATGTAGGTTAAGGATTTAAACAGGCAAAAAAGCAAAATAGGAAGGGTTGGATGCGACCAGTCTGTCTGCCAGAAATAGGCGTAGTCAAGAGAGAAAGGCACCTGCAGCAGTCATGTCAGAAAAGTCCAGTCAGGATGGTGGCCAACCATTTATTAGTATTTTGAAATCTGGTTTCAGTTTAAACCTCAGTAAAGCCAAGCTAACAGATCCTGTTCACTGGATTGAACATTGAATTTGAAAAACTCTGAAGTGGTCTGGAAAAGAAAAAGGCAATATGGAGCTGTGGATATCCCATAGGGAACAAAAAAAAACCAATAAAATACATCAATGTATACTCTGTAAAACTGTGAAAGAGTTTCTTATATCCTGAAAAAAAGTAATGACCTAAAATTACTCAAGCATCTATAATAATAACAACTATCCAGTATAGGATGGTTAAAAGAATGAATAACTGTTTATAAAATCATCTATAAATACAGCGACATGAGGGGTATGAAAATATTTTTCTTTGGATCATTTAATCTGTGGAATTATTTCACTTCTTCCAGTTAGAAATACAATATCAAACTGAATGAAGCCCTGATGTAGAACTGAAAGCAAAGGAAGCAGGAAGAAAATTAAGATCCCAAAGGTAAATGGGTGCAATATATAGAGAAAAAGATAAGATTTAGATTTACACTCTTACTTTCCAGTCAACTAAAGAAAATGCAGCCATTTTTTTATACCTTTATTACCCTTCCCACAGCCCTAAGATTTTGACGGAGTTCCTGATAAACACAAAAACATTTGATGCATTTGAAGAATGCATTGAAGAATCTTAAATTATTGAAAGTAGCCATTAAAAAGACAAGTGCTCCTGCCTAAGCATGGCAGCTGTTACGTATACTAAACCATCACACAAAAGTTTATTCCTAAACAGATGGGATGGCATGTGAGAATGAGCAAGATTGCAAAATAAAGGAAGCATGGTACTACAAAATTCTCTTGCCTTGTTTCATGAATGTAACATCTCAAAGTCAGAGACTAATGTCATCTTTTGGGCACTGGAGTGGCACTGGATAACACATCCTAAAATTGCCATGCTCAGGCTTTAGACAGCTCAGCTACGCTAGATCAGCGTATTCTGTTGTGAAGCCCAGGAGAAAAAAGAAAATGGTATCTACTCAAGAGGTAGCAGGAGGGCAGCCAGACAGATTAACTTTTGGAAAAGCTGGGGAAAAATTAAACAAGGCAGCAAAAAAGCTATATATAATTGTTTATGAAAGCTGGGTTCTTGTAATGATATAGCTAAAGTGCTTGGGATTTGTAAGCCTAGCAGCATGCTTGAAAAATAATCTCTTGCTACACTAAAGCCGAAGGTGGAATTGACTCAATTGGCTGCTGTAAAGGCATATCAAGAAATTACCTTTTTGTTATAAATTGGCTTACTGCATACAGACATGTAAGAGATCAATTACAGTAATTAGAAGGGTACCCTATGATTAAAAGTTTAATAACAAAAAAGAACATAAATATTCAGCTGTTGAGGGCAGTCCAAGAGGTAGGTATTATTACAGGAGTAACTCAAACATTTTGCTACTCTATTGGATCAGAGATGTGAGCCCTTTCTGTTCAACCTTCAGATCTTCCAAAGAGCTCAGCATATATTGTTTCCAGATGTACTCTTGGCCAGCTTTCTTCTTCTATTTGGACTGATCTGAATGACCCGGACCTTGGGAATACAATTATACTCTGGGATAAAAATGTTATTTTCTGCTAATAAAGAACAAAAGGTTTTAAGGCAAAAATATGTGGCAACTTAACTTCTAAGCTGTTCTTCATCCCAGAATAAAGGGCAGCAGGAATTTTGATTACTCAACATATGCCCATACTCAAATTTCTATGCATAAACACACTCCCAAGTATTCAAGGGGTTAATTAGCTTCTGATTTAGTCTTGCAGCAAAGAGTGTCCACTGAATCACAGATTAGCAATTGTGTTGTCATTATACTGTATTTTCTTGGAGAAAAATAGAAAAAATTAGAAAAAATACCACTGAGGTAAATAATTAAATCGAAGCTATAAACTTTGCATTTCAACAGTGGTAACTAATATCTCTGGTAGGGAAGGCAGGACATATTTATGTTACTAGGATGTGAACTATAGACCTAGTATGACACTAGTGTGTGTGACACACACATGCTGGTCTGTGAGCAGTACAAACAATATACAATAGATCTGCCCAGAGTCTGCTTTCAGCCTACACCCAAAACTCTTTGGCCCAACAGTGACAGAGGCTGGAAATGGGCTGCAAGAGTCAAGACAATTAGACATGGCCAGCTCCCAGCATCTGTCATTCCCCATGGCCCCAGGAATGCCTGCTGGCCAGACTGCCTCCTTCATGAAGCCAGACCTGCAGCCAGCTCTTGACAGGAGACTGCTGGCTTCCCAGGAAAAAGCATCACTATTAGTGTACCACAGATCCCAGGAATTATCTCACTCACCCACAAAGACTCCACAAGCTGTAGTTTAAGCAATATTGCTTTTGACTATTCAGATTTCAAGCAGCTGGATTCCATCTTCCAATGAACCACTAAGCTAAGAAGTCTATTGTTAGCTCAGTGGGAGAGTATTTCTTTGGACCAAATGGACAAACAACTAGGTGGGTATGATGCAAGGAATTCTCTTCTAACGTCATATCACATACCAGGTACATATCTTTCATCTAATAAAAATAATGTTTCATGACTATACAAGAAACCATGTCAATAAAGAGAATATCATAATACCAACTGCTAACCAGTTTTATGTCAGTCAGTCCAGCCAATTAGGAAGTGAAATCTAGACAACACAACAATGCTCATTTAGCAGCATCCCAAGCCTTACCAGTGTCTACGTTCATTATTGACTTTATTCCATTCATATTTCTCTTGCCATTGTAAATTTAAGCTGTACACTAGCTTTTTGAAAATTTACTTGAAGAGGTACAGCATTTTTTGCCATAAATACATCCTATCCTATGTATCACTGATTTTCATTTATTCAAATAAAAATGTTGCTCCTTCCAGTGGAAGGCCATTATAAGGTCAAACAGATTTCACATCTCCTTTTTACAATTGATGCTTTCTTTTCCCTAAGGGCAAACATTAGTATTTGAATACCATAGAGTTAGTTTCCAAGCAGTATTACTGTTTAGCTCACTAGGAAAATGCACAGAATTGTTTTTCCAAGCACTTGGAAAACAAAAAAAAACAATTCAGATAATATAGCTGCCAAAAATGAACATCATTATTCAACTTTCTATTACAAATACAGGTAATGTTGCATTGCTTACATAGAATTTGAAAATGGCTTTCCCTCTTAATGCCCAATTTCTGCACCACATTTTTTTTTCCTTCTTAAGAAGGTAAAGCTGACAAAACATGAATTCTCCTGCCAGTGGGAATCTCCATCCCATCAAGAAAAAGGTCACCAGTTTACAGCTGTGGAGTTGCATCACCACAGGGAGTTGTACATACTACAAACAACATTCTTTGTCTCATTTTCTTGATACCTACTCAGACAATCTTTCACATCCACCACATCCCTGCCCCAAGAAAAGTTCAGCAAGTGATTGAGAGGGTACGTCATAGCACTGCACTTCTGGTCAGACAGAGGTCATGCATCAACCAGCTCCCATGGCGTTTTACCTGGCTGGCTGAATTACTGTTGCCAACAATAAAGCATAAAAAGAGAAGCAGAGGGCAGTGCTTTAAGCTGATTGTTTCCTGCCCATGCAGCTAGGGTGCTTATTTTGGTTTGTCTTTAGAAATGAAATCAGCTGATATGTTTTCAGTAGGCAGGGAATCAAACACACTAGACCAAAATGTCAAAGTGAGTTGGATAAGTAAACAAAATATATCAAGGGAACTTAACTTCTTGGCAGGGTACCAGTGGATTCCAGTGGAGCCTGTGTCTGGAAAATTGGACTCCAGGGCCCAAAGGGATTAATTTTTCATATTTATTTTACTTTCCTGATGTAGATTTGGAAGTTTGTGCTGTTAGGTCTCTTACTCATTTTCTTTCTTCCTCTAAGAACTGGATAGCAGGTCAGGAAAAAAAATCAAAATAGAATTATAGAATGGTTTGGGTTGGAAAAGACTTTAAAGAGCATCTAGTTCCAACTCCCCTTCCATGAGGAGGGACACCTTCCACTAGATCAGGTTTTTAGTGTGCACAGTCAGATAAAACAGCTAGAACCCCAAAATAAAGGATTCTCTTTAAGGACTTCATTCAGCTCATCTGAAGTAAAGATTGAAATCCCACCACCACTCTGGGAAGCATATTACAGTATATAACCACCTTCATGATAAAAACTTTTTGCTTAATATCTAACTGAAACTCCCCACATTCCAGCGTGTGCTCCTTGCCTCTCGTCCTATCACTGTGCACCTCTGAGAAGACTCTAGCTCCATCATTTCTACATCCCAGCTTAATAACCACATTCAAAACACATAAGCAGGAAGATAATGATCTTGAGTGCTAATCCAGTCCATGGGGCATGGTAGTTTATTCCGGAACACGAAACCACTAGAATTACACCATTTCTTTCTGGCAAATGACACTATATAGAGAAACATTCTATATAGAGGGAATTTCACATTTGACATAGTACCTCTTCTGAAAGCTTCTCTACTGACAGCCTTCTCCAAAAGATTCACCCTCTCTTTTATTACAAGCAGTTTTTAAAAATCTTCCTGACAACTTGGGGCTAGACCTTTAGCTATTAGAGTGCTTTTTATGATTTTCACTTGCTTTTATTACTTTGAGAGCGGTTACAGAACAATGTACGTTTATATTCTTAAACTACTCTTCAGGGGAGTTAACACTGAATATCAAGAGATGTGCAAAAAAGCCATCACTACATTTAGCAAAACTGTTAATAAGGTAGTTTTACTAGGCTGATTATAAGCTTATCACAATAAAAACTGGATATACTTGATGAGTTATTCATAAATGGCTGTTTCAATGGGTATGACCAAACTTGTTCTGCAGTAAGAATCATGTTAAGTTTTCCTGTTTTTTTTCAAGTTTAATTTTTATAAAAACATATTGCTTTTAATACATTTATTCATCAATGTTGAAGTGTTCTAGGGCAATTGGATGTTCTCTCACATACTAAATAACTTTACTTTTCTCAACATTTGTCAGGTCTATTTGGGTACTGTTTATTATGATTTATTAGATCATACAATTACCACCAAACTGGATTATGGAATCCTTAAACACTACTTGAAAGATGCAATCCAAATTCCAGACAGAGTCTGGCATGAAATTGGTAAAGTATAGTTGTAAATCTAAGCTTTTATATGGCATAACCAGAGAATTTGTGAAACAAACTTCAGCTTTGTTTACAAGTCTCACATCTGAAGCTTCTGCTTGATTATCTAAGATAATCATCATAAATTTCATGTTTATGCATCTGTGGCTTATGACATTACAGGCATAGTATTTTGCAGGGCTGAGTTAGCATGACACATACCAAATTTCTTTGCCTGCTTAACACATTTCACACCTCCTGCCCATAGATAAGCAAAGCCAGAATAGTCCATTACTAGCAATACTCATGTTCACCACTTGCCTGTGTCCAGTCATACTCCTAACTATACAGATGTTATCTGCTAAAGCAAAACTAAAAAGTTAAGTCCTGGTAAGATTTTGTCACTAACTTTATTCTGTATCAAACACATTATAGTGCCATTCTAAAAGGGATAGTAGTGATTCTCCTGGGTTCTCACAGGTGGGAAATGATGGGGGCATGTGTGAAGGAAGTAAAGAAGCTTAATTCCTGGAATTCTTAAATCTTTAATCATGTTCTAAAGAGAAAATAGAAGAACAATTAATGTCATATGCTTTGTCTTTGTAAAATATCTAACTTAGTGCTTGTTGCAATGAGGTACATTACACTCTTAGATATATTTGAAATAGTCATGCAGCAAACTGTGGAAATTGATTTTTAAGTATCAAATTCTGTTCATGCATTTTTCTTTCAGTGGTTTATTTAAAGTAGTTGAAAGACACAGCAGTGGTTTTGCTGCAATGAAATTCCACTTCTTGTAGCACTTGTGTCTTGGCTCAATAGCTGCTGATCTGCTCCAAAATGTAATACATAATAAAATGGAATTTCCAGACAGAAGTCAGTACTTTACAGCTAGGTATATATCAAGGAAAACTCTTCTATACTTTGTCTGCTAATTATATGCTATCGGTTCTTGACAGAAATACTTTCTGGGTTACATTTATTTTTTGTTCCTGTGAAGACATTCAAAGAACGCTCTGTAGCATACTTCCATTTTATTTTCCCCACAGTTTCTAATGCAAAATCTATCCATCTCTTACTGGGACAAAGTGAGAACTTATAATGAGCAAGTAAATTAAGACTCCAGAAGTCTTTTTTTTTTCCTCTCTAAAGTTTATAATTTGGAGTTTGAAAGGTGATTTCCATTATTTAAAACATGATTTTCCAGAAGGAGCGTGTTTAACAGTCAGAATAATCTAATATTTGATGGTGAATCAAAGAAGAATCACCATTTCTGAGGAAATGTGTTGTATTATTCACATTTAAATATTGGATCCATATGAAATTCAAGATTACAAACAAGTAATCTAGAAAGAATTAATAGAACTTAATTTAATCAGACTTCGTATATGGAATGCATCTAAGAAATTCAAGGGAAGAAGTGGAGAGAAATCCCAACTAAGATTTCAACAAACAGTTTTATTGATCCCAAAGTACCGCTCCATTTTCAAAATATGTCTCAGCAGATAATCTAATAAGTAACATGGAAAAGCATGAGCAGATTAGAATAATGTCAGTGTAAGCCATTATGTGATGATCTAATTAACTACATGAAATATAAAGGTAAAAATATAGTTGCCTGAACATAGCCTAATGAAATCACAGATGTTCCAAACGGAGGAAGACTGATTCATAAACTCAGCCAATCATACTGCCATAATGCATACAAAATGTAAATGAATCCATTGCAAAATATTCAGGTTCAGTGCATGGTAAAAGTTAATATATCATAGAATGTTTTAGGCTGAGAGGGACCTCTAGAGTTCACCTCTTCCAATCTCCCTACACAAATAGGGACATTTTTACCTAGGTCAGGCTGCTCAGAGCCCCATCAAGCCTGACCTTGAATGACTCCAGGCATGGGGCCTCCAACACCTCCCTGGGCAGCCCATTCCACTCATCTATCACCCTCACGTTAAAGAACTTTTTTCTAATATCCAATCTAAATCTATCCTTTCCTAGCTTAAAACCATTGCTCCTGATCCTATCATTAAAATCCCTTTTGAATAGACCTTCCCCTGCCTTTACGTAGGACCCCTTCAGATACTCGAAGGTCACTATAAGGTACCCCCGGAGCCTTCTCTTCTCCAGGCTGAATAGCCCCAGCTCCCGCAGCCTGTCTTCATATGAGAGATGCTCCATTTCCCTGATCATTTTGGTGGCCCTCCTCTGGACGTGCTCCAATACGTCCACATCCTTCTTGTGCTGGGGGTTCCAGAACTGGACGCAGTACTCCAGGTGAGGTCTC
>VYZX01013396.1:27975-39444 GCA_013401335.1 Brachypteracias leptosomus
GGATATCAATGCTTACAAATATCTAAAAAGCAGGTGTCAAGAGGATGGGGTCAGTCTCTTTTCAGTGGTGCCCAGTGACATGGCAAGGAGCAACAGGCACAAATTGGAGCACAGGAAGTTCCGCCTCAACATCAGGAAAATCTCTTTACATTGAGGGTGATGGAGCCCTTGAACAGGCTGCCCAGGGAGGCTGTAGAGTCTCCTTCTCTTGAGACTTTCAAAGCTTGTCTGAACCTGGATGTGTTCCTGTGCAACCTGCTCTAGGTGAACCAGCTTTAGCAGGGGGATTGGACTAGATGATCCCCAGAGATCCCTTCTAACCTTCTGGATACATAACTATCTAAAGATGCAACATATAAACTGTTGGGAATCCATTTGAAACTGGACACACAAATTAACTTCAAGGAAGATAAATAGATGAATTAAAACGAAGTGTTGCCACGAAAGCATGGCTACTAGACAAAACAGGGATATGAAGTTAGTAATGAATACGAGGAGAGGAGATATTAATGAAAAAGGGAAATGAGGAAAAGGAATGAAGGGAAGTTTCATTTTGAAACAAACAAAAAAAGTGTTCTGGGATTTATAATGCCCTAAACAGGTATTAAATGTCATCCAATTAATATAATGAAACTGAGAAACTGCACAGCCAATTTGCTGGTGTAAACATCAGTGCAGATTTTGTTAGCAGAAATCATGACTGACTGCTCAAGGACAGCAAATACAACACATAGCCTATCTCCTTTACAGTTTATGAATTTGCAAGATTCTAAGCATGAAAGGTGAGAAGAAAAATGAAAGAAGACATCTTTTAATATGCCACATGTATCCCCCTCTGAAGTAGGTGAATTTTGAGAGCAATTAGACAAAAAAAAACAACAAACACAAAGCAAAACAAAAGCAACAAATTCAAGATGTAGTGAAGTAAGCTTAACAGCAGTACTGGTTTGTAATGGCATTTCAGCAGTCATTTATCACTCAAAATATATTCATACACCTCTGCTGCACCATTACACNTCAAAATAATAATCCCACAACCCTGACTAGCTTTTCCAATACCAGGACAACAGGAGACATAATTAATTTCATATCACCAAAAAATATAATCCCAGAATTTCAGTCATCATATATCAAGCTCCAAACAGTTGATAACCTGAGCTTCACAAAATAAAGCTGTCACAAGTCACATATATGAAAAAATCTGGCCCCTGTTACATATTCCTTACCGATGCCCTGTTTCATCACATGATCTTGAATAGAGAACTAAGTGAAGCTATTTACACTGTTCTCAAATACAGTTTATCACAAACGAAACCCATCCTCTTCTTTCCCACATCTGTTCACTTGAGGCTCTGTAGAGGTACCAGTTTGGATTATGACTATAGGGTGCATTTTGTTGAAAGTTATTGTTTATTAGTACTGTCTTCATAAGATTACAAAAAATGTCACTTCTAGAAAATAACTTTTAGAATAAAAAAGAGAAAAAAGAAAAAAAGTTGAGTTTAAACTTCAAGGAAAAGTTAGGGATAGGTAGGGAACATACTTGTCTCCGTTTAAGGCTCAGGGCAACCCCCCATGGAGGATAATTTGTTTCACCCCTCTTCCCCCTCCCCTCTTCCCTCCCAGGGGAGGAAGAAAAGGCCTCACACAAAGTTGGAAATCAAGATTACAACTTTTAACAGGGAGTAACAAAAGGGATATCAAAGGAAGGGAGATATACAGAGTTAACAAGGGAAGGTATATATACAAATATATACAACACCGATCCTTGGATGTTACTGGATTTCTCCCAAGCCACGTGGAGTTGTAGCAGCCACAGAGATGTCCGGAGCCAGCAGCAATTCTAGCAAGGAGGTGGAGAGCAGAATTTCCTATGTCCTTTTATAGAGTGTGGCAGGAAGGGGAGTGGAATAGCNGGTGAGAAGAAAAATGAAAGAAGACATCTTTTAATATGCCACATGTATCCCCCTCTGAAGTAGGTGAATTTTGAGAGCAATTAGACAAAAAAAAACAACAAACACAAAGCAAAACAAAAGCAACAAATTCAAGATGTAGTGAAGTAAGCTTAACAGCAGTACTGGTTTGTAATGGCATTTCAGCAGTCATTTATCACTCAAAATATATTCATACACCTCTGCTGCACCATTACACCTCAATTCAGTAGCTGCAATGGGTTTATAATCACTGAGGGGATGTGGAGGGGAAAAGAGGAAAATTTAAACAAAAATTACAATCTAAAAAAGCCTCCTTTTTTCCTATCCAGTACACAGTGGGAAAAAAAGGGGGGAAAAAAAAGAAAGGGACAATAAAAAATAATGAAAATCACAGAATCACAGAATGTCAGGGATTGGAAGGGACCTCACAAGATCATCTAGTCCAATCCCCCTGCCGGAGCAGGAACACCTAGAGGAGGTTACACAGGAACATGTCCAGACGGGTTTTGAATNTAGAAAATAACTTTTAGAATAAAAAAGAGAAAAAAGAAAAAAAGTTGAGTTTAAACTTCAAGGAAAAGTTAGGGATAGGTAGGGAACATACTTGTCTCCGTTTAAGGCTCAGGGCAACCCCCCATGGAGGATAATTTGTTTCACCCCTCTTCCCCCTCCCCTCTTCCCTCCCAGGGGAGGAAGAAAAGGCCTCACACAAAGTTGGAAATCAAGATTACAACTTTTAACAGGGAGTAACAAAAGGGATATCAAAGGAAGGGAGATATACAGAGTTAACAAGGGAAGGTATATATACAAATATATACAACACCGATCCTTGGATGTTACTGGATTTCTCCCAAGCCACGTGGAGTTGTAGCAGCCACAGAGATGTCCGGAGCCAGCAGCAATTCTAGCAAGGAGGAGGCGAGCAGAACTTCCTGTGTCCTTTTATAGAGTGTGGCAGGAAGGGGAGTGGAATAGCTGCTCCACCTGTCCCTCCCCTTCCCCAAACCTTAAACCACAACAATACTGTCTTTGTAAGGACCTCCATGTTAATATAAGAGGCTGATCTGAATGGTTCAAACTGATTTTTAGGTGGGTGAATAGGTCAGATGACTAAGTTACAGAGTAGAAAGTCTGATAAGATCTAGATGAATTGCAATCTTCTAACAGTCTGTTAAAACAAAACTTTTTTTCTCTCTCTTAAAGAAGTACCTAAAGAGCCAAAATATTAATCAATTCTATTTTATGGACAAGGTGCTCAATCTCTTCTCAAAAAACCTAAGTGGATGGTGACTTTTAGTCCCTCCCTATTTCCCATGATTACATTTTTAATTAAGAACATCCACAATAAGATAACCCAGTAGGCAGGCAATTCTGAAGATCATTGGCAAGAGCCACATGATTAATCCAGTCTATAAAAAGTCTATTCCTCCCTTATTTTCATATCAAAATTTCATACCATAATGAAAAATTAATATTCACTGTTGATAATAGAGCATGAGACAGCTGCACTTCTCCATTCCAGGAGGTAAATTATCTATCTCTCAATTCATCTCGGATGTAAGAGGCCAAATTATAGCCAAAGTTTTCAGTTAAGTGAAACACTCTCCTGATTTTTTTGGTACTGTGCCTTATTACCCTTTTTAATCAGAAACTAGCATTTATCTCTCTGACTGATAATTGATAGTTTAAGTGCATGCAGCTAATCTCAAGTCACTAGAGCGAAGTCTGTTCATTTGGAAATAACATGCAGTATCAGGTTGCATAATGCCCTCATCTAGTCCTGGCAAGTTGTGAGCAGGAGAAAAGTTAAGTTATTGACAACCTCTTAGAATTAATTTAGTTTTCTCAGGTAGAAACTAGTGGGCTTTACAGAAGTAGCAACTTTGTGACCAATGAAAACCAGGTGCTTTCTGTGAAGACTTGCTTTTGACAGGTCTCCCATTTCCAAAGTCAGAGACAGAGCATATATCAGGAAAAGGCAGTGGAGTGTCATGAATTTCTTGCATATCAAAGTGTGGCTTTCACTGGGATGCTTAAGGCAATAGGTTTTAATGTGTATCTAAAGAGAAAACAGTTCTGGTGGATGAAGCATGCATATGACTTAATGAAAGACACACCATAACTGCAAGCCAAAATTTGTGCTGGTAGTGAAAATGTTTTTCTGCCATCATAGATATTGGAGAGATCAAGAAACAGAGACTCAGTCACCACTGACCTTGCTTCCTGACTAGCCTGGCTTGCTACATGACTAGGGTACTTCACTTCTACTGTCACATAATCATTCTTAGAGAAGCGAGTGACAATATTTAGTATGCTTTCTGTTGTTTTTTAAGATGGAAAATATGGTAGCTGACTACCTATGCAGATTATCAATAAAGATTCACCAAAGTGGGAAACAATGGAATCTTGTCAATGCCAACAATTTCAAAGATATTTTTAGGTCTGGACATGATCCCATCAAATTTACACCATACATAAAACAGGGAGAGGGGGAACACACAGCTCTGTATTTTTACTTAAAACTTTTGACCTTGTAAATCTAATAATCTTTCGATTAAGACACATTGATACATTCAAATTTAAACTGTTGTTAACCTAAAAAGAGCAATATGATTCCAATATGAATATGAACACCACTCTTGATATCATCGGATATTTTACCTGACTATTGTGGACAAAACATTTGTCAGACTTCCGAATAACAGTGAGGAATTATTTTGTAAGAGGGAAAGAATCAATCTGTCCTTTAGTAGAGATTGAAAAAACTTTTATGCAAGAAAAATTTTAAATCTAATGTTTTATTACTCGTTGATGGAGGTTCTATCCTTACCTGAAAATGACCACTTATGGTTTATATTGAAGTAGTACTTGTGTGATACTATGGTTCATCAGAAATATACAGATCATAATGTTTGAAACTTTTTGAAAATTTAATAAAGCTTTACATTCCAGAAAGTATTAAGTAATTTATAAATCATTTAAGCTAAAAAAATGTGGGTTTTAAGTAAAGAGAAAAGTCTGTCTTGGTTAAAAAATACACACTCAAGGTACAGTATCTAATTAATAGTAATAAGCCAACGTTTTTTTTATCTTCATTGAATCAATCTGATGTAAGTTATATGTCAGCCCACAGAATAAGGTAATTGTAATTTACATTGGGTTTGTTTATTGTGGGAGTAGATTACAGGCATGGGATTGAGTTAAACAAGAACAAAACCAGTTCTGGAGCTGGTCTTGTTTANAGAAGGATAATGGAGCTCATGAGAGGTCTAGAGAATATGAGGAGCACCTGAGGGAACTGAGGTTATTTAGCTTGGAAAAGAGGAGGCTGAGAGGAGACCTCATTGCTCTCTACAACCACCTAAAAGGAGGCTGGACTGAGGCTGATGTTGATCTCTTCTCCTAAGTAACTGATGACAGGACAAGAGGTAACGGCCCCAAGTTGCACCAGGGGAGGTTTAGATTGGATATTAGGAAGAAGTTCTTTACTGAAAGAGTGGTTAGGCACTGGAACAGACAGTGGAGTCATGATCCCTGGACGTGTTCAAAAAACGAGTAGATGTGGCACTTCGAGACATGGTCTAAGGATCAGGGAGATGTTGGACAAAGGTTGGACTTGATGATCCTAGAGGTCTTTTCCTACCTAAATGATTCTATGAAAAAACACTTTCTCTTGGGCATTGACCTGATCTCACACAACTCCCCACAGAAACTGAAGGGAAGGGTGAGTGTCATCTACTGCTGCATATACATAATCCAGGACCTTTTCATGTGCACAAGTCACAATGATTTCCAGTGTTATGCTTGCATTCACCATGGCTAGATTTTATTCTCATATTCTTGGAAATAGATAAATTAATGAAAGTCACTTCAACTCTGTCATCAGCCACGGGAAACTAGGCAGCAAATACAATTGTCAAACTAGCTTATAATAGAGACTGTTCAATAGCCCCTCAGAAAGGTGACCAAGCAGAATGAAGTTCATATCTATTCCTTATATTGTTGTCTCATGCTTTAGAAAAGAATAATACTGCTATGGAATCATAGAGTATCTTCATTTTTCTTTTCATGGAGATATACCTACACCATTGCTCCCTCTTTCTACTAGCTTTGCTTTTGTTGCACAAATCATTAGAGATCAGAGAAACAGTTCAGGCTCACAGTTGTAGCTGGACATTTGGTTACCAAATGTCCCCTCCATTCTCTTGACAGCCATTTTCACAACCTACTCACTTCATTATCATAAATTAATAACTTCGTTTCCTACAGCAATAGCAATGATGACAAATTTGGCTAGCCAAATTTCTCACAGTTGGTAAACCTCTCTCACCACTCCTGGCCATGGTCCAGGCCAGTAACAACTCCACTGATGTGCAGAGAAGCAGAAATCAGAGTGCCTTTCTGAACCAATACTTCTCACTTTGCAAAATTGCCTTGTACTGTAGTATCTTGAAAACCAAGCAGCAACATCTTATACCAATTCCCAAAATACATTATATTTCAGTTGGCATTAACACATTTTAACGTAAGTGATGTACATTAAAGAGGGTACTAAACCAAAGAATAAATATCTCCTTAAATATTTACCATTAAAACCAGTCTTTGTTCCACAGCATCTCCAAAGTGCCTCTAATCAGCCTCTGATTTGTGAGTCAAGAGCAAAAAAAATGCACCTTGTCAGCTCTTACTGCACCAAGAATGTCTCTGATAAGAATGTAAAGGCTGCTTGTCTAAAATTATTCTTTACATATAAACCACATGAAAGTACAATATAGACACTTTTCTTATCCCACTACAAGCTTATTTCAGGCCACCTTATGCAATATCTTCCAGGCCTGATGATGGTATCACACTACTTTTCATACTTGAATAACTTCACTAAGTTCAGGGAGTCCTTTCTGATATACACCCATGTAACCGAGCACAAGATCAGGCAACTGTTCTTTCCCAAGAGACTAGAATTAACATTCCAATTTCAGGGAAAATCTATGGCAAGGCAAGTAAAGACCTTGCAATGTCTTGATGTAAATATGCTGTATCCCATCCATGCTAACCATACCAGAACAGTCTCAGCTGCAGCAAATGATTCTAGCTTCAAGATTTCACCTGAGTTATACCCTTCTCACTAGCTAAAGACCCAGCTAATCATTCTACAGTGCAGCATGCAGCACACCAGAAGGTGTGTAATCAATTCTTTCCATAATTAAATGGGGAAAAAATACACTAATGGTGCATTATGGCTGAGGTGTTATGCACACGAAAGACAACATATTTTAAATTATCATTCCCCAAGCAATTTTAACTCAGCTGCTTTGTATAAATATATTAAAACATTAGAGCTAATATCATGTGCTACAAAACAGAATGCAACATGTGCCAGGGGATTGATATCATCACATTGGGAACTGTAACTATTAATTTGCTGATTTTGGTGAAAATAAAGGTTAACTCTTGGCATTATTTTAATTTATTTATTTATTATTTTAACTGTTTAGTTTTACTATAGCTATTTCTACTTTGCTAGGAGAAAAATGTCTATTGATTATACACTTTGTCTCCCTCTCCTTAGAGAAATTTCTTTGATGTAAAAATAATTTATACAATATGAACACGGAGAATAATTCACAAATCAGCAACACACCAAATACTAGAACATAGTTCTAGTCAAAAAAGCCGAAGTCATACAGCCTTCTTCAAGTCAAAGTCCTACCAGCAGCAGACCAGTGCTACCAGTGCTATTAAATGTTTTCTTTCTAAATTATTATTAGTGCCTAAGACAAAGTTTGGGTAATTCTCTGCCAAAATAAAAGCAATTAGAATTTAACCTTTACAGAATTCAGAAAATATTTGTAGTTCACAATAGATTATGCTAATTCATCTAAGGTCCATTGCCACTGAAGAATACATGAAAATATTTATGAGTCAACATGATATAAAGTTATGTGGTTGCCATTTATGTTGAAGAAAATGGCAATAAAAAGTTCTTTTATGTTGTGAAAAGCAATAAACATGGAAACTTATAAAGAATGATTTGTGGTTTGCATGCAGAATAAACTCTCACAGATTCAGTACTCCATAACCTTTCAGATATCTTTTATCCAAAGCAGCCTTAAGCAAAGTTAAACAACCTCTTAAAAGTTAAAAAAAAGAATTGATTCACTTCAGCAAAGTGATGGATGATATCAGGCTACGAGGTAACTAATTATTAACTGTAACATTAAACAAGTAGTTAACAAAGATTAATCTTCACGTCAGCTTACAACAAACACAGATAACTCATTAGATCACTGTATTTTTTTTTTTGTGCCAGAATAATAGGAATGATGCACAATTCTCATTAATGAGGATGTTATTTCCTCTCTGCATGAAGACCTTTGAATTTTTTTTGTTTGAACATCATGTTTGATATGCATAAAAAAGGCTATGAGCAGATGGATCTTAATTGGACAAGAAACTATCATTTAGAGTTAAACATGAATTACTAACTACTTTTCTTTTTTAATATTAACCTTTTCTATGTTACTCTGCAAGACTGTAATTTCCAATTAGAATCACCATTTTGTCATGTTGATGAGATGTTTATTCAGTGTTTATTCAATATAGTTTGTTTTTAAATGTTAAACATGGAAATCCGCACATTACCATAGAATCTATCAACAGTCCACTGAAATGTATGCCTTGTATGTGGAACAAAATATAGCTTTAAAAATTTGTTGTCTTCTGAAATTCCGTACTTGTTTTAAACCATAAAATGGTTTAAAAATATCATTCCAATACTATTCTTATAAAATGTTAAATGTGTAAAAGAAAACCTCTAGAAAAATCATCTAGATATGTAACTGTTAAAAAAAAAAAAAGAATATCTTTCTTTTAAGAGAAATAATTGTCACAATATAATTCCATAAACAGGAAGGATAGATTGCAACTATTCTTTCTGATCTCAAACTATAAATATAGTACTGTGAAAACAGGCTGTGTCTGTGATGCTGAACTTTTTCTTGATATTCACAGAAACCATTTTCAGTAGCACTCTTCTCCCAAATCAATTCATTACAACACAAAGTATTTTGCTGCTTTTCTTCTTTGTACATTTTCAAATCAACAGAAAAAGACTCATCTTTTTTCTTTTTTTTTTTTTTTCTTTTACCTAAGCAACTTGAAGATATCTGAGTCTTGTCTGAATTCCAAAAGTCTAGGAAATTGTTCCTATCAGATAAGTCTTTATTAAATAGGTTTTAATTAATTATTTTTTTTAAGATAAAATGAAACTATTTATAGATAAGTATTTCCCTACAGGTGTGTGACAGGGACAATTCAGTTTATTTCTTTTCTATATGGAATCTCTCCAGCTATGCTTCAAATCTGTTCTCAGAAGTGCCTCTCATTTAAGATTCCCCTGATTATAGTCTTAACCTTCAGGTCAGTTTAAGAAATATATAAATCAAGAGGAATAAGCGTAAATAAGTCATGTGCATGTCAGTAAGTTTGCTAGGTACAGCATGTGGTACAGCTAAAATCTAGCAGTCTGAGTCTGAAGGCCTATGTTCTGTTTCTGTGTCTTGAGCAAATCATCTGGGCAACTAAAGATTTTATCATATTTCTGAAAAAAAAATAACTTGACTCATTTTCCAAGGTAAACCTGCAGCCATAATCTTACTTAATGTTTCATATTGGAACAGCTAAAACCCAAAGAACAAAAGCCATTACATTAGATGGTGCCATTATACAAAGATAATGTCTTCTACTCCCCTTTAGCCAGTGGAGTACAACCATTGATGTACTATAATTTCAATGTTACAGGTCAGGAAAGAGTTTTTTGAGCTTGACCCAGAGTGACCTGTATCAATCATCTGTAGGATATATGAGAGTATAGAAGAAAAAAATAAAGGCCCCTTTAACCTAGTCTCCTGTGGCCAATAGACAAGGCCAATGAAAGGGAACCAGTCTGTCAGCTAACAGCTTATAAACTTCCCAAATTTGATTTCAATTTTCATAGCATCATTCCAGATTTTTCTCTTCTTTGAATCTCAGTTTGCTTTTACCATCTAGAATATCTTCTAGTAAGCATCTTGCCTACATACTCTTGCCTACATACTGTGCAAAGCAGTTACTTCTTTTGTTTGCTTCAGACAAAACAAGATCTGTTCACTTTTCACCTTCTCCATGCCACTCACAATTCTATACATTTCTATAGTATATCCCTCTAAACCAGTCTGTTTTCTTGCACAGGAGCCTTCATAAGGAAGGTTCATACTGTACCTTTGATCTACTTGATAATCTTCTCTGTACTCTTTCCAATTCTACCTTTTTGATATAGAGGATCCAAACAGCACATACCATTCAGGATGTGCACCAGTAGTGTATTGTATTTTGGTTTTCTTCTTTTTTTGGTAATGATTTTAGTTACTGGGCATTGGGCTGACATTGTAATATTACAAAACTAGAACCCCATTCCTGTATCATCCTAGTTGAAAATGAATGCTCAATTCAGAGCTCACCTCTATGTTAACAGGTTGTTTCCCCATGCCTCGCTTTCTGACACATTTATCTGACACTTTATCATTCTTGCTCTGGTTCTTCACTGTCAGCTTCTCTGTTTTTAAACAACTTAAAAATCAGAATAACTGATTACCAGTGGCTAGTATTGCCAACACACCATAGACCTCCATAAAATGCCGTAAGTGCTTTCCCTTCACAGTAGAGGCTGAATATTCCCACAGTTTTCTTCTTATATTATAAAATTTATTTAGGGAAAGACCACCTTTCTTTTCCTTTACTAAGAGACTTTGGTGATGTCTTTTAGAAACCTGGGTATATAATCTGCATATCCCTAAATTATGTTTATTCTTTCATTTGAAGTCCATAGTTTCATAATAGATGACTTCCCATTACAAAACTGATATTAACACTTTTCCTTTATCCATGTACCATATAACACTGTTCTGGTTAATTTATCTGATACAGATTACCTTGTCTACAGTACTTTGAATTCTCCCTGGTAACATTTTTGCAAATTACCATCATATCTGCCACCTTCTAAATCACTGGTACTGAGGTAAATTTCAGCAACAGTTTACATACCACGATCGATAGTTCATCTTGTTCCTACTTTAGTTCCATTACAGATCTTTAGGTCTTTTGAGCTGTACTGTTCATTGTTTTCATTTGTTGTATAGTGTCTTTTACTGACATTTCCACCTTAGACAAATCTCCAAATTCACTTGCATGAGAAAAACTCCATCATATGTTATTCACCCTCTCCTCTGCATTGAACACAGGTGTGAAAATTAGGGGTTTTGTCAGGGCTTTATCTTTTCAAAACACACTTAATTTACATTGATCTTTCTTGGCCCTAGAGACTCTCTGATTTCCCTTAATTCAAATGTGTTTGATTTTTTTATTTTATTTTTTTAATTTGTTTTAGTTTTAGTTTTAGGCTTTCTTCATGGTTCTCCAGAAGCCTGTTTTGACTGTGCTGCTAATGTTTTCATTTCGTTTAACCTGCTAGATTTTTTTATTTTCCTCATTAAATACA
>VYZX01013396.1:49771-77971 GCA_013401335.1 Brachypteracias leptosomus
TACCAGGCCCAATTTCACAAATTATGATGCTGTATATCCTAGTTGCATATGTAATCTGGTTCCTTGATATTGATTAGACCATAATTGTTAATATAATAATATTCATGGAGAATTTCAAGTATGCAAAATAGACCCAGGATTAAGAGCTGATTTTTCTGTGAATGTGGAATTGAGATAAAACAGAAATGGAGAAAACACAGGTAGTTTTCCTGAAAATCAAACTGTTTTCCTAGAAAGGAGCTTCATCATAGTTTTATATTTGCTTTGAGCTTCCCACCTCAAACTTCTGTCTCCTTTGAGGTAAATTTGTGAGCCTAGAACAGGCTGAATACATGATTTTTCTCCACTTTCTGGTGACCTCACAAGAGAGACTTTGTGAATTGTAACCAAGACAATAGCTGACAGAAGTGATAACGTGCCATGACCCAGCTGGTTGTACTTAGACAGGGCACATCTCTGCCATCAAATAATTTAAATACTCTGTTCTTCCTTGGATCCTGATCCCTGGAATATTCACACTGTTAATATATTCATTTGCTCTCAGACAAAACCAGAATACTGGAGATAGCTCAGTCCATGCACTACTACCTAAAGGCAATATGGACAAGAGCAGAAGATACACATTTTCTCATTCTACATTGTCATCAACATAACATACAACAATCTTTATCCCTAAAAATTTGTCATGCTTTTCCAGGAAACTCAACATTGAGTGGTATAAAAGTACTACTTTGAAGAATTGTGACACAGACTCATGTTATTTCAGTCCTCTGAATTGGAGAATTTTTATTTTTTCCCTGACAACCACTGTCACATGAAGCCCAAAATAGCAACCAGATTCATCTATTTTCTATGCTGAGTAGGCACGGATTTTCTGCTTAGAAGATGCTGGTTCTAAGCAGTGTGAGCGCAAGACACTTTGTATCTAGGCATATAAATTACCTAGGGATAATTTCTGAGGACAGGAATGAATGCCTTTAGCAATTCAGACATAAACACTGAGTGATCTGGGAATGAGATTTTAGATAAGGTAAGGACTCTTCTGTCTCTAACAAATCTTGTTTTTATCAAGATGGACAATTTCTAGAACTGCAGTGATGAAAGCATCCAACAAAAACCTGAGTGAGTTTTGTTCATGTTATTGAATGTATTGACTTCCTTTACCCTTTGGCTGCTTTTCTTTTCTCTTCAAACAGCAAGTACTTGTTGTTCTTTATCTCCAAGGACTCATGAAGGCTTGCAAGTACGTAAGAATCACCTTCAACTAAAGACTCCTTATGCTAATATACTGACATAAAAGGAAGAGGATGGCTGAGAGTTTGAGGAAGGAATAGAAGAGGGGGCTCAAGCTGCAGTTTTATTCACCTCAAAAAAAGGCTCTTTTGCAAAAACCTCCTTCAGGAGGGTTCTCTTGCTGAACCATCCTTGGTGATGCCCCTAATTACTGGCAGAGGGCTCCTGTGATTCTGAGTTATCCGTGTAAAACTCTTTGCTGATGGTTTTNATAATATTAATTTTTTTATTTTTTTTTTTTGGTTACCTGAAGTCAGTTTATTTCAAACAGCACATAATGCAAGTGCAAACCTAGAAAAGTTGCACTGGCCAGTTCCAGTTCAGTATCTATAAGAATTATTTTTTTAGAGTCCATTCTTACCAGGCCCAATTTCACAAATTATGATGCTGTATATCCTAGTTACATATGTAATCTTGTTCCTTGATATTGATTAGACCATAATTGTTAATATAATAATATTCATGGAGAATTTCAAGTATGCAAAATAGACCCAGGATTAAGAGCTGATTTTTCTGTGAATGTGGAATTGAGATAAAACAGAAATGGAGAAAACACAGGTAGTTTTCCTGAAAATCAAACTGTTTTCCTAGAAAGGAGCTTCATCATAGTTTTATATTTGCTTTGAGCTTCCCACCTCAAACTTCTGTCTCCTTTGAGGTAAATTTGTGAGCCTAGAACAGGCTGAATACATGATTTTTCTCCACTTTCTGGTGACCTCACAAGAGAGACTTTGTGAATTGTAACCAAGACAATAGCTGACAGAAGTGATAACGTGCCATGACCCAGCTGGTTGTACTTAGACAGGGCACATCTCTGCCATCAAATAATTTAAATACTCTGTTCTTCCTTGGATCCTGATCCCTGGAATATTCACACTGTTAATATATTCATTTGCTCTCAGACAAAACCAGAATACTGGAGATAGCTCAGTCCATGCACTACTACCTAAAGGCAATATGGACAAGAGCAGAAGATACACATTTTCTCATTCTACATTGTCATCAACATAACATACAACAATCTTTATCCCTAAAAATTTGTCATGCTTTTCCAGGAAACTCAACATTGAGTGGTATAAAAGTACTACTTTGAAGAATTGTGACACAGACTCATGTTATTTCAGTCCTCTGAATTGGAGAATTTTTATTTTTTCCCTGACAACCACTGTCACATGAAGCCCAAAATAGCAACCAGATTCATCTATTTTCTATGCTGAGTAGGCACGGATTTTCTGCTTAGAAGATGCTGGTTCTAAGCAGTGTGAGCGCAAGACACTTTGTATCTAGGCATATAAATTACCTAGGGATAATTTCTGAGGACAGGAATGAATGCCTTTAGCAATTCAGACATAAACACTGAGTGATCTGGGAATGAGATTTTAGATAAGGTAAGGACTCTTCTGTCTCTAACAAATCTTGTTTTTATCAAGATGGACAATTTCTAGAACTGCAGTGATGAAAGCATCCAACAAAAACCTGAGTGAGTTTTGTTCATGTTATTGAATGTATTGACTTCCTTTACCCTTTGGCTGCTTTTCTTTTCTCTTCAAACAGCAAGTACTTGTTGTTCTTTATCTCCAAGGACTCATGAAGGCTTGCAAGTACGTAAGAATCACCTTCAACTAAAGACTCCTTATGCTAATATACTGACATAAAAGGAAGAGGATGGCTGAGAGTTTGAGGAAGGAATAGAAGAGGGGGCTCAAGCTGCAGTTTTATTCACCTCAAAAAAAGGCTCTTTTGCAAAAACCTCCTTCAGGAGGGTTCTCTTGCTGAACCATCCTTGGTGATGCCCCTAATTACTGGCAGAGGGCTCCTGTGATTCTGAGTTATCCGTGTAAAACTCTTTGCTGATGGTTTTTTTTCTTTGTTCAATATCTGTTCAGTGTAAATACACTGTAAGTGAACACTGACTGTAAAGCTAGGATCCAAGCTTTCAGCTGAATGACCTGAGCTCTAGTCTAGAATCGTGCTCTGTTTGTTCTCCTGTTCTCCTTTGCCTTCAAGACTTGCATGCTTTGTTGCAAGGTACTGAAGACTCAATAGGAAGAGCTATAGTAAAAGACCCTATGGTTCTAACATGGTCCCAAGAAAGAAAAGCTTGAAAATCATTCTATCCCTGGATGCATTTCCTGGGTGATGACAGAATCATAGAATGGTTTGGGTTGGAAGGGACTTCCAAAGGCCATCTAGTCCAACCCCCCAAAATAAGCAGAGACATCTCTACCTAGGTCAGGCTGCTCAGAGCCCCAGTCAAGCCTGACCTTGAATGACTCAAGGGATGGGGTCTCCACCACCTCCCTGGGCAGCACATTCCAGTGATCTATCACCCTCATATTAATGAACTTTTCTCTAATATCCAACCTAAATCTACCCTTTTATAGCTTAAAACCATTACCCCTCATCCTGTCGCTACAAACCCTTGTGAATAGTTCTTTTCCTGTCTTCTTATAGGCCTCTTTCAGGTATTGGAAGGTCACAATAAGGTCCCCTCCAGGGTCTTCTCTTCTACAGGCTGAACAGGCCCAATTCTCTCAACCTGTCTTCATAGGAGAAGTGTTCCAGCCCTCTAATCATCTTTGCAGCTCTCCTCTGGACACGTTTCAACAGGTCCACAACCTTTTTTTGTGTTGGGGGCTCCAAAGCTGGACACAGTACTCCAGATGAGGTCTCACCAGGGCAGAGTAGAGGGACAGAATCACCTCTCTTGATCTGCTGGCCACAATTCTTTGGATGCAGCCCAGGATGTGACTGGCCTTCTGGGCTGCAACTGAGCACTGGTGGCTCGTGTCCAGCTTTTCATCCACCAGTACCCCCAAGTCTTTTTCCACAGGGATGCTCTAAAACTCTGTTCCTCTAGGCTAGCTCTCCAACAACCAGTCTAGGCACAAAATGGTATATAACATCATCAACACCTGCTGTCATAGAAGATGGCATCAGACTGATTTGATACTTATTTCCAGAAAAGACCTTTAGTCTTTGGCTCCTGAGAGAATGGCAGCATTTAATTCGCAGTATTATTCAGGGTGGAGCTGGATCTCTGACAGATCCTTGCATCCAAAGATAATGACTGGGTATAGCAATATTTCTGTACAGCACACTAGATTTCCAAAACACCTTTGGAAAATGTGTTTCTCACTATCAACTGGAAAAAAACCCTTATCTATTTCAGAAGATATAGATTGCCCAGTCAAAAAGAGCATTGGCTGTCTTAACAGGCAACCTCAATCTCATCCTAGAAATAAAAGCTTACAAACTATCCATATGAACCCAAACAAGACTAAAATCACATTATCCAAACACCAGGAAGAACAAACAGAGATCTAACTAGAATACTCATTAAGCAAATTTTTCATTACAGTTCTCTGTGCCAATGGTCTGAGCACCCAAGAGTTTGACTGCCTGGGCCCAGGGTCAGCCTCAATGGTGCAGCTGTGCAGCCTTGAATCAGAGAACTGTGTAGAAAGAGCTGTGTGAGAAAATATGCTGACAATCAAGGGCCTGTTGCCCTCAGCAGGAGCTGCAGTTCAGCTCAAGCCCTCGCTTTTGCTCCTGCTGTCATGGCTGTGCTTGGCTGTGTACCTCACTGATCTGGACTGGACCTCAATCCGCTGCTTTGTCTTCCTGGCTTGATCTCAGACATGTCTGGTCACTGTGGACATACCTAAGGATCTGGACTCTTGGATGACCCTGATTTCTCTCACCAGATCCATTCTGCTTTTCTTGTTCAGGTACTGTGGGACTGTGCCCTCACTGTGACCATGAGGCTCCTGCACTCCCTACCTTGCTCTTGTCTCCTGGCTCAACTACCCTTACAGAGTAGCTGTGGCACATAGACACTTTATTCCCCATCAATAAAAGCAAAAGTCATGTCATACTGTTAAAACTGCTGCCACTCAGCAATGATTTTGTGCAGCACATTGTGCCTGAAGCTAGTGATGGAGATCAAGGAAAGTCTTTAGTAAGTGTGGAGCATTTTACCAACTTTCTCAGCACAATGAACCATAACAACATTGCTCCCTCTCATCTTCCTCTATTACCACCTGAAGTCTTTAGTCTGGTTTCGAAGCATTTGTGTTTGGAAAATCCAGGTATCTCAGCAACCACATTCTCATCCTCCTATGACACAGTAAGAGGATTTTTTTTTCTTTGGGATACAGCAGATGTCCAAACATCGGACTAAAGCTCCAATCCAGAGAGGGAATTTAAACGTATAATCATGAGACATTTCTGCTGGTCCCAAAAGTCAATTGGACTACCAGCATGGTTCAAAGTTATGCATAAAGCTTAAGCATCTTTTTAATAATGAACAAAATAGGAAAGATAAAGTGTTCATACTCAGGCTTACTCAGCTGTGGAATGAATTGCCAGAAGAGCCTTGACTAAAATCTGACAGCTTTTAGAGTGCTGTACTACCTCCTTTTTAAGTTTCTGTTATATCGCTTGAATGGCAATAGAAGAAAGGTAAATTGCCAGAAACAAAGAAAGGAAAAAGAAAAAAAATACACCTAGCTGTTAAATAGCTACTCCAGTAATAACAATAATAAAATAGACCAGTAATAACAATCGTAAAATAGAAAACTGCTAAATAATAATAGGAAAGAAAAAAAAAAATCTCTATTTGCTGATGCCACTTTCAACTGTTGATACTTTGCAGAAACAGCCAAAAGCCTACATTTCACAAAGTCCTGGTAGAATGTATTGGTACATAGTATCCTGCTAAGATGTTCATTTGTAAAGTGAACAAGTTGCAAGGGTAGAGTGATTAAAAATATGCCATGCACTCCTAATTTCAAAAATTTTTAATAATTAAAATGTTTTCCATCAAAGCTGGAAGTAAGAGTTTCTCATTTACTTTACATATTAGCCTGTAGGTAACCAAAGGAAATAATTACACTATAACACTCAGGTAAATTAGTGTTTATGTTAGTACTTAGCATAAGACTCTTAGCACAGTAAGTCTGTATTAACGATTTCATTAATACCACAAACAAGACAATAAAAGGGAACAGTACAAAATTAGTTACAGAACCTCTGAGAAATAAAACATTTTAATTGTCATGTCTTCTGGACACTAAAGCCTGTAAACAGCAAAGATAGTGCTGGACTCTCCCAGTTAGCTCTGTCATAGCCTTAGAAACATGCAACTAATTGCAAATGTCTGAATTTCTGCCCCCATCCATCTCAAAACGACAGCCACTGTTTATTTCCTTGCTGGAACTTCAAAATGCTGCAGAGCACAACTACAGAGATTTGCCAAGAGTTGCATAGAGTGAACTTCAGTCAGCTGGTATATCCCATTGTTTCCCCCACATGTAGGCCTGCATTTCATTCACTTGCGGTGTTGAGCTACGACCTCTCTTCTGTTTGTGATCCTGCACAATCAGAGCACAGGGTTTCCCTTATTATGAATGAGAAATTTGAGAGGTTTGTCTGTGGACCTAGGAACCCTAGAAAAAAGATAGCAGTAAACCAAGCACAAACTTTGGAAGACAGTGGGTTTTTTTGAACTAGCAAAATTTCCTAAACACCAGAAAAGTTTAGAGAAAAAGACTACAAAAATCATATGCACCTACACAAAGAAGTAGGGCTTTAAGAGCTCAGCAGCTTGGCCATTTCACTCTTTTGCCTGTAGTTCTCTCATTTTATTAAAGCGCAGTAGTAAGTCCTATAGCTTGTCATTCAGACACCAGAGAGAAAATCGTTCACCAGCATATCCCTGTCATCTATGGTAGCAAATCTGCAGGGCAGAGGAAAGCTGTGGAGATTTCATTCAAGATAGAGTGGAGAGATATGCAGCTCAAAGATGATTGCAAATGTTGTGCTGGAAGAACAGTGTGGATTGTAGACTCTCTTTAAACATCACATGAGAAGAGTAAACCTGAAAATAGGTTCCACTTTGTTATTAAGAGGTACAGTTTCACACAGATGAAACATTTAAAAAAATCATTAACAGTTGTGTCTTGAAGGCAGCTTGAGAATAAATTGGCAAGTGACCATGTCTCTGTTATCCACACAGCAGAAACAGACTGTCTGTAACTGGTGGTATACCACTTTTAAAGCATAGTGGTAGAAAAAGTAATGACACACTTCAGAGAAGATTTAATAGACATATTGATAAAGAAAAATGTAGAAGGACATTCAAAATGTACTATACTGGTCAAAAAGGGCCATAAACCTGAGAAAACTAAAAATTGCATAATCTTGGATATACTGTATGTGGAAATCACCAATAGCAACACTGGGGGTTGGACTAGATGACCTTTGGAGGTCCCTTCCAACCCAAACCATTCTATGATTCTGTGAACACATTTGCATATACCAGCAAAGATAACTTTTTCATACCAATTATTATTCACATTATTCTGGTATTAGAGAACCAATATGCTATAGTGAATATAAACGTATGGTCACCACATATGGAACCTTCAGTGGTGTTTGAGAAAAGTCCACAGTTCAGCCATATCAATGCAAATGCAGAAAAATTCAAGTTGAATAGATTGATGTAAAATGTTTTTAAGATAACACAAAGATTCTTAAGAAATCCTATGGAATATGAAACAGATTCAGAACATCCTGAAGAGCAAGATCCTAAAATGTCCTCTCACTAGTTGAAAATCTACACAAGTGAAAGCTGAGAAACAGGTCTTTTGGATTAAGAAAATCAATAACAGACAGAAGTCTGATGTATATTAAAATTAAAAAGAAAAAAAAAGATAGAGAAACACAAAAGTTAAGAAAAAAAATTTCAGTTCTTGGGAACAATTCAGTGTAGAGACGCAGATAATTTACCTATTGACCCTTTTTTGTCTCAGAATGGTGCAAGTACCATGTAAGTTGTTTCTCACATGAAGTACAATACACAACATATTTTTAGGGCAAAAAGGTAGCATTTGTGAGGAGTTGTTTCAGAAAAGGCAGTATGGAATTAAACCTTTCTGTGTGAAAGTGAAATCACTAGAAAGAAATATGTCTTCCAGCAAAATGTCACACTAGGATCCAGAAAACAAAACAGAAACTGAGACTTCCACATAACCACTAATAGCAACAGCAAAAGGAACAGAGGCACAATCCCAGTTCAGCTGGAATATGCAGAGCTACTGAAAGACTTACTAAATTAATTCCTTATAAAAATGGAGGAGAGGGGCAGTAGTAACATGAATAAACTCACTCTGTAAAATACAAGGGTTATCCTCCATTTCCTGTATTTCAGTCAACTCTAAGGCAATCTGTAGCTCTGTTTCTGGATGCCAGTCCTTTCCCCCAGCAAGGTGCCTGCCAGTTTCTAGCAGTGCTGCTGGTTCACATTTTACTGTGCTTATTTCTTGCCCATATTCCCCAGCTTAGTGTGTCCAGTTACTTGCCAGAAAGGCACAGTTTCTTGCTCCCTCCATGTGGCTTTCCCTGGGCCTGATCACAGCAGCCAAGATAGGCAAACCAGCAGCCTTCCTCCCTATGGGGTGCAATATACAGTATGGGGTATCTCCAGTGATATAGTTTTAATCAAGTCAGTTTTAATTAAGTCTGGCACATACATGTTCAGATTCTGCTTGGTTGTTTTCTGCTGTATATTTAAACAGTCATCTGTGAAATCAAATCATGCGGTTCAACCGTTCACTAGTTTGCCAAAGGCAGAAGTGTGTCATGAAGCCAACAGGCTTGTAAAAAGTATCAATAACTATGATCAGAAAGGACAACCTCTGTCAAAGGACAACCTCCATGTAGTTCAGCACATGCATGGTCATCCTGCAGGAACATCTATACATCAGTACAGTGGAAAACAACCAAGCAGAATCTGAATATACATGTGCCAGACTTAATTAAAACTGTTGCAATTAAAACTGTATCACTGGAGATACCCCAAGCATTCATCTGGAACACTGATATCATTCAGATTCATCAGGATAAGTAGATTAGTTTCTTTGTAGCCACTAGTTTTAATGCAACTATATTATTCTTGGCACAGTTACACCCTACCTTTAAGTGGTCTAGATATCTCACAGTCATTCTTCGAACACAAGGTTCAGTGCTTCTCCATCTCCCCAGTTTAGATATCTCACATCTTACACCACAACATGACCCCTCTCCCACTCCAAGGCCCACATGACATCTGATGTCAGGGAGATGATAGAAAAATGCACTGCACTTAGGCACTGCCACACTTTGACAGTCCAACGGTAAAATGAAATTGAAGCCCTATTCTCAAACTACCATATTGGGAGAACATGTCCAGGTCTTTTAATATGCTTGCACCTGTTACATAGTACATCATATAAAATCCAGCAGACAGGACCTTAGATTATGAGAAATGTACTTGTCCAGGTTTTGCCTTCTGTTTGTCAGCAGCAGTGGTTAAAATAAGCTGTGACTGAGTAGATTGGACACTAGAGAGAGTCTCCACAGCTCTATGAATTCAAGACCAAGTGTGGACATAAAATGTAGCAAATAAAATGGGTATTTCTATAATACTTAGTTACATCGGAAATGCATTTTTCTGAGTAGCCTAAAATCTGTAGCTATTTTGGTGCTATAACTTCAAAGTAATAGATTTGATAAAAATAATATTTTTAATCTTCATAACAAGATGAAGAAATCAATGATCAAGGCTTCTTCTTCTTCAGTAGCCTTCTAATAAATATACTGTGTTAAGTTTACCATTAACTTAATGCACAGAGATCTTGATTAAAAGTAGATCACTCACTCCAAATACTGAGGATTTAAATAATAGGTTTAATTATCTTTTTCCTAGTTAAGTAAGTTTCTATCACGTGCTATAATGCCTTCTTCCTTTAAATGTTTTTTTAACTATAGTGGACACATAATGAAAGATATTTCTAAATTTTTGGCTTTCTACCTCTTAGTTTTCTGACTGAAAAGTCAGGTCACTGTGGTAAAGACAATTAGTTAACACAAATCTAAGGCATCGTCCTCAGCCTCACAGTTCTTCAAAATCCTGAACTTCAATCTAAGTCTGCAGTGTTGAGGCCTCAACAACTCTTCCTCCTCAGTGTCATAATCTGTAATAGGACATGGACTTTTTTAATGAATGAAATTATGCAGGCCATTAGTTCATAATTTAAATAAAGAATTAGTTCATAATTTGAATTAAAAAATATTGTATTTGAAAGATTAACGTGGCAAAAGAAGCCTTTTTGTTGTAGCGGTGAATGAAGGATTTCAATGACTGACAGAGTCATGTAGCTTTTTCATCTTTTAGCAACCTTCCCATCTTCTCTCTCTTAAAGATGTTTTTATACCTTTTAGCCAGAGGGCAGATTTTGTCCTCAAAACTATTAATGTTGACTCAAATCTGTGATTCTTCCTACATAACTTTAATCAGATGATAGTACTAGTTTTAGCTGCTTGTTGTTTTCAGAATATTTCCTAAGTAGCAATTTCAAGACAAAACTATTGTTAATGCGTACATTCAGGTCATACACTGAGTTAAAACAATACGAGATAAATAATCAGGTGAATTTTGAGGACAGCATAGTCAATGTTTACCTTGTCATCTTCAACAACTTCTCGCTACTGTTCTAGAGTTATTGTCTAAAATCCACACTTGAATTTTTCTTTTAGATAGTTCTCTCAATCAGATTGCCATAAATTATTTAAGAATAGAGTTTTCTTTTGAATGCTTAAACAGAATCATTTTGATCTCCATCCAGTTTTTACTAAAGTCAACAGAAAATGTTGACTAAGATTTAGAGAGAATTTTGTTTTCTCTTTCTCTTCTTGGAGTTAAAAGTACACATTGAGATGTAGTCTTAATGGATTCAGCTGTTACTTTACATTTGGTCTTAATGGAATTAGCTGCTATTTTATCAAGGTACACATTCTCACTCTTGGCAAAGGAAAATCATTTAATTGTAACTAACTAACTGTGGCTAAAGTTCTACCTATTCCAGTGGAAGGTAGTTGTGGTTTCACCAACAGAATTTACTGAAATTGGCATTAATGTAGCCATCGCCTGCCCTGGTGAAACACAGGAAGGTTGTGAGTAGGTACTGTCTCCCCATCCTACTGGTTGCTCCAGGAAGGCACAATTCCCTTCTCTGCCTCCCTGAAGTAAAAGCTTACCCAACTTTGTCTTGTGTGGCAGATCTCCTTCAATACTTGAGGAGGAGCAGAAGATAGAGTGAGCAGGAATAGTTGAAGTCTAACAGAGAGAGAACGTCTATGTTTGCAGCAGCTCAGGGCAATCGTAGGGTATAGTACCTTCTTATAAATTATGGTTGTATGGCCTCTTGCTCTGAGTGACAGACAGCAAGTCTTATGAAGTGAATAAAGAGAGTAGAGAAATAGGTCCAAAATGTTGTCAGACTGGTAAAAAGAGATGATGAGGGTGGACTTGCAACGTAAATAATTTTTCCCACTTTGGAACTTGTTTCTGAATGAGAAACAGCAACCCAGTCTGATGTTCTGCCTTTAAGTACATATCTTTACTACTGCCCAAGTGCCAGCATTATGTTTATATAACCATGCAATGAGTCCACTCAGGGAACTCCTCCATATGAAAATAAATGTTAGGAAAATACCTTATGCCTTTCCAAGTTAATCCCTTTCTCAGTTTCAGTTCAGCTGTACTCTGTGTAGTACCAACATAAAAGGTGTGAATGTGCAGCTGCAGCAAGAAAAGTACCATCACATCAGCAGTGACCTGCAATTATATTGGCCTGAAATGATATGGGAACTTCAGCTTATGTATATGCACTTCCACCTTTCTCTTTGCATTGGCTACATGTTCTCAGCCTCTACCTTGCACAAGTGCTGTGGCTGCGGTAAACAAAATTGACAGTCCTCTACTGCCAAAAGACAGGATTTATTTTTCCGTTGTCTTCTCTCTCTGTGATCCACATGGTGTAATTTCTCAAACTCCTCTGGTGTTTCTCAGCATTTTCTGTGGTGCAAATTCACTTATTATACCCAAGAAGAATAAAAAGAAAAAAACAACAATTCCTCTCTGAGCTCAATTGAGCCCCAGAATAAGCAGATGGAAAGTGAGACTGGGGAAGAGGTAAGGAGTGGTAACTCCCTCTTTCAAGAGCAGCTTTGGACTATCAAACTGACTTAGTCATTTGTGATCTTATCTAAAAGACACCTTTCCTACCACCCTCCCTTAAAGAGTACTATCAGCCACCAAGCATGTGTAAATCTCTGAATACTGAGTCATATCAACAGAAGATCTGCAACATACAATTGTACTAGAAAACTGTTCTACACAAATGAAATCTGAACAGAATCTATTGTTCACATTTCATCAGCACTTACTTTTCTCGTCAAGGATTTCATTTTTCTAAGTATCTAAGATACTTAGCGCTTAGTAAGGCGGAAACAATTTTTTTACACAAAGCCTCCACTTTCTGAAGGAATAGTTATTCTGACTCTAGCAGCAAAACAGCTTTGAGAAATTTTAGCCCCCTTCACTTCCCTGTCTTATCATTCCTGTACCACTGATGTGATTTACCACCTTTTCAGCTGTGCTAACACAGCAGTTTGTCTGGCTGTGCTGGTAAACCAGAAGACTAAAACAATCTAGATTAAAAGTAGCCCTCTGAAACAAAGGACCATTTTTAATCCAGGCCATCACTGTCACCTGTTTCTACTGCAGACTCATAAACAGTTGTCTCAGCATAATGGGGGAGGCCAAGAATTATGGTGTGGAGTTGGAAAATTTCTTAGGATGGCTTCACTCCATAATGTAATGCATTATGTACAGTTCAGGGGTAGATTTCATCACACATATATATGTCTATAATAGGGCTGAGATCAAAACTTCTGAATTGAGGTATATTCTTGTATGTATATACCTGGGTATTGTGTGTATAAACTCTAGGGCAGTTAATTGAGATAAAGTCAATACATTCATAAAGTGATTCAGCTGACTTTGTCCAGAAGAGATGCCCTAAGGCACCTATATCCATTGGGTACACATTTAGGCAACTGAAGTGGATTTTAGGAGCCTACCTTAAGGTGAACTACATTGACGTTCAACTCTACTATTTGTGTTGACTAGCCCTGCATTGGTCAAATAGGAGCTCAGATAGATACCATGTATGTGGAGACCAATGCTGTAGATGTACATTTGAATTCCATAATCTTAAACGGAGTCCTAATTCTCAAGCTTTATGTTCTCACAGTAAGCCTTAAATTCTGTGGCCAGTCACTCATATCTCTTACTATTTGGGACCTTCTATGGCTTCCAGGCTACCTGGGACTGGTTTATATGAGATTTCGACTGTAGCCTGATGTCATTCAGAAGTGCTAGAGGATATTCAAATGGCATTACACATAAGTGGTCAGAAGCAAGACCTGAGCCCTGAACTATGGGTAGACACATCTCATATATTCATAGACATTTCTGTAGTGCCATGGTCACTGCATGTAGTCTTCCATTTCATGTCACCTCTTAGTTCTGCCAGAAGGATTCATTGTGGATTTCCCTACTGAATGGACCTTTAGGCAAATTGCAATTTTTCTCTGAACTGAACCCCATGACCCCAAAGCCAACTATACTGATGGAAGTGATGTGATGACACATGGAAGCACTCAGCAGTTGGACAAGCAAGGGATGGAAGTGGAGAGAGCAGAAACTTAAGTCACTATTACACCAGAAAAAATACCTGAAAACAAGAGACTTTTCTATATATTTAACAAAATCAAAGCAAAATAACAGAATATCATGAGAATCTGTGAAATTTAATAGATGAATATTACGCTTCACTACCAAACATGACAATCAGTTGAGGTTTCCTGCTTTCAGGATAATTGATAAAGTATGATCACACTTAACTAATTCTTATTGAATGTAAAATTACATTAAAAATTTTATGCATCTTTATATTAATTTATTCAAGAAAGAAAAATACAAGACAGTAAATAATGAAAAATATGTTCTGTGTTTCTAATACCTTGAAAAATAGGTACTTCAGAAAGGCTTCCTGAAATACAAGTTGAAAATTAACTTGAATCAAAATATTTCACTGTACCTTATATATAATATTCTTGTGAAAATACCTTGTCCCTTCTATGATAGGATACTAGAATCATTATTTTCACTTCAATGTATGTTCAGTTAACAGCCTTGCAAAAATGTTTCTTACATAGTCATCATGAGTGAAAAATTAAGATAAGAAACTGAAATGATCTATAATTACACTATGTGGTTGGTTTTGTATGTAATTTGGAGAGTAGAATACAGTGCTCTGTGTAGGAACAAGTGTTTCAATTTTTGCCCCCAGATTTTCATTGAACTTGCATTCATTTGAAAAGACCTGGTTTTAATACTTATTTCAAAGACCCTATTTAAAAACTACTTTGAATTTTAAACTAAGCTGATTTTTCTAAGTGTAAGACTTCTAATTCCAAAAATCAGCTTGGAATTAGAATCTTGACCCATTGTAACAGAACTAAGAAAACCAGAGAGTGATATGAATCTCTTGTTTAAATCCAGAATAATGAGTCCCTACTGTTTCTTCCCTGTTGTTAAAGAAAATCCTGGGTTTTAAAGCTTCTCAAGATATACAGTTTCTACAAGCAAGAAAAAGGTGTGTTTTTTCTTTTACATATTTTCATCTCAACCTTCTGATCTGGAAAAAATGGTGGGAGGGATTGAGTTGTTTGGGAGATTGAGGAATTGTAGGATATTTTAGATGTGACTCAGACAGAAAAAAACTTCACAGTTGTCTTGCCATTATGCTTAACTTAGAGATTCCTCAAAAAAACAGCTGAATATTTCATTGGTAGCAATGGGGTGATTTGAGGACAAGGGATTGAAAAGACTGCAAGGTCAATGGCACCGGGCTCCAAAGGTTAAGTGGGATGGCAGGATGTGGAGAACATATGAAGGCAGCTGAAAAGGCTTTATTTGTTTAATATTCAACATCGTTAAATAGGTAAGGACAAGGAATGGGACAGTCTGCACAATAAGATGCATGACTGGATGAGTACACTTGAAAAAGGCTAGAAGGTCTCAATAAGGTCTTTCTGCAGAAGCCTAGATGTGGAGCCCTCCTTTTTTTGACTCTCCATCCCAGCCCTTGTTAGTCATTCTCATCCTTCTCCACCTTTTCAGGGTACAAAGTCTTTGTCTCAAGTACTTCCTCCTGCTTTTCCTTTTTTAATCTCTCCTACCCTCTGCTTTGAATTTATCATTGGATTGAATTCAGACACCAAGGAACTAAAAAAATTAACTCATCTGGTCATAGGTACCTTGATATCTTTTGGGTCCCAGTCTCCATATAGAGTGTATGAAAGAGATCAGATGTGTGTATACTTTGCAGGGGAAAATGAGAGAAGATCTGTTTAAGACTGAATGATGAGCACTGTATGGACAGTGGATTGCATCTGAAAAACAGTTTGAATTAAAAATAAAAGTTCTGCTTCCAAGCTCACAAATGATTTTCTATTTCAGGCTCACATAACAGAAACCTGGGAACTCTGTCCTTTGGAGCAGAGTTGCCCTTAGAAGCCTATGAGTGAAACATACAAAAACCAGCATAAACAGAACTTTGTCTCACAAGATGACAGAAATGCTTGGAAATTTCTACGCATTCATCCCCTCAAAGCATCACTTGCCTCAACATGACTGACAGGTCCTTCCTCCAGAGCTTTTATAGCTGCAGATGAAGACACCAGGCACTGTTTGCCTCCATATAGTTATTGTGGCATTTCTGTTTTATGCAGAACACAGACATGTTTTAAACAATGCTTCTACCTTCCTGACCCAAAGCCACTTTCTTCAGTAGAGTCTGCAAAGTAAGAAATAAATTCAAAGCATACATAGCTCTACATAACCCAAAGTATAAACTGTTTGCTATTTTTCTGTAGCAACATCTTATCTCTTCTATCAAATTTTATTTGTCTTTGCAAATCTTGAGGAAGCAGACAGTCAGATTTGAAACAGTTCTCAAGGGAACGGGGGGGGGGTGTCTTTGCACAGAAAATGACTGTTGATGATTCCTGCCTAGAGAATAGACAGAAAGGCCTCCAGTTCTTTGGAAAAAACTGTTTGTGACACATTTATGATACAAATCATATACTGTCTTGTGTCACTACCCGTAATCACTCCCCACAGACATCAACAGTCTCTTTTGTGTGCACAGTCCAACAAGGTCCTAATCCCTTTGCCTTAGAAGCCTCTTTGGATGCCTATTGCTCTCAGCAGTTAAGCATGAGTGGTTTTGGCTCTTAGAGATATTCAGTAGGATGCACCATGTAGTAAGGCTCCTAGGAAGAACATCTGTGTACATATCACATTTGAAAGCCTTGTACTATACCCTGAATTCTTTTTCATGTGCTTTGTGAGAAAGATCTCATATTAGGTGAGGGTGTACAGGCAAAATACAAAGGAGAACCAATTGGTGAATTCTTTCTGATAACTATGTTCACTAGATTTTGTGATAAGCAGTAAGAGAAGGGCTCATTTGGCTAAATGACACCATGAATTGCCAACATCTAGGCTACTTATTCTACACTCCCTTGACAGCTAGTGTTGAATAACAGTTATCTCTAGAACGCAATCCATTGCATTGTAAAGTAGATATTTTGGATGTCTGCTACAATTAAGATAAAGTGCATCCTAACATTCTAAGAGTTAATGATATCTTAGACTTGGCTTTGATTACAAAGACAGACATTTCAGAAGGGCTATTTAGAAAAAAATAACCTTGGAAGCAGTAATCACAAATTTAAATTAAATAGTCTAATTAATGCACCCTGTTTCAAGTGACTTTGATGTATTTATTAAATTCAGTGTAACTGAAAAGTAAAGGACAAGAAAACAGTGAAAGTTTAGAACTTCTTTTAAGGTGCTGTGGAAATACAGCATAAGGGGAAACATTGCATAAAAGAACTTCAGGCTGTCTGTCCAGTATTCCAGAAATAATACAGGGAATAAACAGAAAATCAAGAAGTTAAATAACTGGGGATTCAACAGGAAAAAGAATCTATTTCTAAAAAATAATACAAAAAATAAAATAGGTGCCAAAACTCAACCTAATTCACGTCTTTAAAACAAATCAAAACAAATAGCAAAAGGTTATTCACCAAAAAGTGCAAAAGAGAACAAAACAAGTAGAAGCAGATATTAAGAAGTGAGAATGAAT
Organism: Brachypteracias leptosomus; assembly: GCA_013401335.1. Classification (NCBI taxonomy): domain Eukaryota; kingdom Metazoa; phylum Chordata; class Aves; order Coraciiformes; family Brachypteraciidae; genus Brachypteracias; species Brachypteracias leptosomus. The sequence continues at coordinate 67,171 of VYZX01013396.1, forward strand.
TCATGATTTAAAATAATGTAGGTATAATCTACTAAACAGGTGACTAATGCGCATCAAGTTTCAATTTGATAATACTGGCTATGGATGAGAAGACAGAACAGCTAGAGACAGTGAAAGTAACTTAAATTAAGGAAATATGAAATTTTATGACACAAGAATAAAAAAAAAAATTGTGGAAGCGCACTCATGGCTGAAGCTATATGCTCACATTTTTCCACTGTTTAGAAAAGACACAATAAAATAAAAAGACTGAATTGCAAACTGTAGCCAAGGAAGGAAAATTCATTTCTAAAGAGCTTTAGAAGTAGCATGGATCAATCAATATTTGTCTGGATAAAAATTATTTTTTTGGGGAAAAAAATGGTGACTTATGGTAAGTCTGAATCTTTTTATAATTAGTACAGAGAACAGTAAACTTTACCTGAAATTATGGTAAACTATATCCTCCCACACATAAGCTGGAAAACAGTAATGGTGGAGATATACCTGTAAGTGACAGTCAAAACTGTAGCTACACAATTTGGTGCCCACATCTGGGCTATGTGCTCAGCCTGAATACCAACTCCCACGTTTCAGCTCCTCTTCTTTTTGCCTTCACCATGGCCACTCCTAATCCTTCCCATCCACTCTTCTGGTCAACAACATCGACAGCAACTGTATTTTAAATACAACTGCTTAATCCATACAGTTGATCTGATGAGAGACACAAAATTTCTCCACCAGATAAAGCTAAATGAGCAAAAGGGAAATTGGAGTTGGTTTCTTCATGTATTGCCTGAAAGTTTTCACCCCTGTCTTCCAGCATGCCATAAGGTGTTTGAAAACCACATTGGTGACTGAACTGAGCAGCTCAGCCACCAAGCTCCATCTATTGTGGAACTTACCTTTTATACTCAGACATTTCTATTTAGCAAAGCATTAAACAGAAGCTTAAGCCCCATTAGCATCAGTGTCTGAGTTGCTACAGGTGTTTAAGTGTTACTTTGAACTGAGATGCTTCTCTGAGCTATAGTGTTTACACAGAGTCCTGAACATTTTGGTAGAAAGTGGTGATTATCCGCAGTCCTTTCTCTTCCAAAGAAACTGAAGTGAACTCTGTAAGGAATGAGTGCTCGGTGCACTCCTGCTCCCATTAAAGTCAGTAATCAAATAATCTGCTATTTTGGCTTTAAAAACCTGTTTGATATATTAGCTCTAAATCTGTACTCATCTATGCTTCATATCTATGTAGATATCTATGTAATAATACGATTTTATGCTATTAGCATGGTATAGTCTGGTTATTTATGAATAGGCTTCGTTTTTGGGAGGAATTGCTTATGGTTGCAAAAGGTGGCAGAACTGATGACTACATCCCCAAAGCTGTTCAAAGTAACCATTGTTTCTCTGTCATACACTTCTAAAAGTAATAAGAAGTTCATGAATGATGGTTTGCCACAAAGTATGTGCAACTGAGGTTTTTATTTTCCTGTGCAATTAAGTAGTCATGTTACTTATCCCTCTTCAAAAAGGGATAAGCCCTTTGCTATTCCAGCCTAAAACATTCTATGATTCTATCTAGGTAGAGGTGTCCCTACTTGTGTAGGGAGGCTGGACCAGATGACTTCTGGAGGCCCCTTCCAGCCTAAAACATTCTATGATTCTATATACCAGAAAATGCCTTGAGATTGTTTAGAACTAAGCTCTCAAATAATGCTCTGGCAAATGACCTGACAGCGGTCATGATTTATTTGTATTTTCTTAGATATTTCTCTTGAGTTATAAGAACAGATTATAACCCAGTTTACCTGTGACATGAGATCATTAACTACAAGAAGTTACAAATGACACCTGTCCTGTGCAGAGTTCTTTAAAATGCTGTTCCTAACAATTTACTAGCCTCAGAAAGTTCACTGATTTGTCATATTTACCACTAGTATCATTTTAAAGACTTTCACACACAATTTTGGGGTTGGATAAATGGCTACATAGAACATTATACCAATATAATACTAAATATAAAATATTTTCTTAGATAAGACAAATTATATTTGATGAATTTTTTATATCTCCTCTTTACAGATTTTTAAATGTTTGGCAGCATAGTTGTGGAAATCAATGAGACAACAATGTCTGAACAGAATGGCTCACGAATTATCCTTTCACACACAGAGTACTACTACAGAGAAAGAGTTGAAAGAAGCTGAACTGGAGGACTAAACGAGTTAGGTTTTCCTTTCATCAACAAGATATTTTCTTGAATATTGTATTAATTTTGAGTGTAAATTAGCCAGATGCTCAAAATAGCTTTATTGATTTTTCTGGGAGAAGTATGGGTTTTATTCAATTTGTAAGGAAAGCTCTGAGCCCTCTATCTACTGAGTTGTTGTCAGTCCACTAAACACACTGATAGGCAACTGACAAAAGGAGGCAAGGATGCAAGAAAGGCATGTTCCAGAAACAGTAGTCTTGGTGACAATCATCACTTATTCATAAAGTGAGTTCTGTGCCCCATATCAGTTAGTGCAGTGCAATAAATGTTGACCTGTTCAGTCAGTGGGATGCATTTCTTTTAACTCTAGGAGTCTGAGAGTTTACTTCTAAAAAATTCTCTGGATTACATATGTAGTGAGCAAGACAGGATCACCTACAAAAGGTAATTAGATATAAAGTACTTTAGACATGTATTTTAACATAGGATATATCTCCTTAGGGTGTCTCCCTTTCTCCACTGACAATAATGGTGAAGTGTAGATATCACAATCACCTCTTTTAACTTTACCTGTTTAAAAGTTAACATTCTAGGCTTATTTTTCTCTATTGATTACAAAGGCATATAGGTTTACTTTGATGGAGATATCCGCACTGAAGACATGTGAACTTAGTTGAGATGAAATCCACCCCAGTGGCTTTATATCAGGAACTTTCTCACATATAGCACTCCAAACAGTGTTCCCTCCTTTCAGGCTCTGATAAGTGTTACAGATTTGAAGAAATCTGCTAATACTAATCACATCATACTACTTGAAACACAAGTATGCCAACACTTACCAAAAGACTTCCAAGCAACGATCTAGTCCACCTATAGAAACATGTGACTTGAGACTCCATTTTAGGCATGCAATAAAATAAGTGCATCATCTCCCCATTGTTATCAGTATTTTTGGAGGAATAGTCTTATTTCTTTCTAATGACTGTAGATATAGATAGCTTAGGCCCTTACTTAAGGCTAATTCACTACAGAGGGGCTCCATCTTGCCTACCTTTACCTATTCAAAAGTTAGTTACCTACTTACTCTAAGTTATGGGGTTTGGTTTTGTTTAAGGTTTTTTTTTAGTTAGTGGAGAGTGGTAGACTTCTAGAGAATGATTCATTCTGAACCAGTAGTTATTTCATCAATTTGCTGGTGAAATGAACCCTACTATTAATGGCATTGTCCAACTGCCTTTTGAAGAGGGACAGGCTTAGGGCATTGACAACCTCTCTAAGAAATCTGTTCTAGTGTTTGAACACACTCTTGGTAAAGAAATGCTTCCTCATGTCAAGTCTGAACCTCCCCTGATGCAACTTTGAAACATTCCCATGTGCCCTATCACTGGATACGTGGGAGAACAGCTCAACATCTCTTTCTCCACTTCCCCTCCTCAGGATTTTATAGAAAGCAACGAGGTCACTTCTTGTCATGTTAAAATGAATGTAATTTTAATATTTTTCTACCAGAGTCACAGGTCTTTCACTGATCTGTTTATCAGAGTCCCCACAAAGGATTTTGATATAAACAGATCAGTAAGAGTCCCCACATAGGATTTTCGCTGAGTGAGATTCACAAATAATTCAAAACTATTTATTTTACTGAGAGAGACAGAACAGACTCAAGATTGTCATTGATAAATTCACTAACTACAATAGCACTACTAATTAAAGTTAATATTGCTTGCAGAAAATAGTAATAATACAACAACCACCCAGGGTCACCATTCACCAGAGGGTGAAAGGTTCAGCACTTACCTAGAGAGGCGTCCCTGCCTGGGGTGGAGGAAGAGAACACAGCCTGTTGACTGGTCTGCCAGATGTTGACATTTTCTCTCCCAATTTAACCATCATTTTCTCCATCCTTTTATCCCCAAAATTACAAGGTGTCCTTGGGTGATATGCAGTATGATTTGGGTGGAGAGATGAGTGCTATAGTCATACATGTTTAGCATGATCTCTAAAATCTTCATTAGCATGAGCAGGGGTGTCAACTAGAATATGAATTTCACAGATAATGAGGCAAATGGCAGCTGTCAGATTTAATAGCCTTTTCTAAGGAAAAAAGAACTATGCAAGTGTTGCACTGGTTCAGCTATCATCATTTTATGCTGCCATCAGTTGTCTGATCACACAGGCCAATGCTGAACTCAGCACATCCCCTAGGAAGTCTTCTTTCAAACAATTTTGACATAGGTTCCTGTGGACCCAGCTCCTCCACTGCCCACTGTGGTGCCATCATTGCCTGCAGGACACAATGGACAGAGGTGGCTCCCTCAGTGGCCCTTCACATGGAAGGACACCACCAAGAGAGCTCAGAAAGATGCAACCAGCCCCAACAGAAGCCACACCCAACAGGAAGCTCCTCTGACTGATCAGCTCCTGGTTGATATAGTCCTGGCCTCATCCACCACCCCAACCGTGACCATCTGGGTGAGGGCAGAGCCACAAAAACACAGGAGGGCCAGGTTCTGCCTCTGGAGCCTGAAGCTAGTGCAGGAAACAAAACATTCTGCTGGGTTGTGACTCATCCACAGGTCGACTTCAACTCAGAGCCTACAACTCAGGCCCCAGCACTTCAGCAGTTTCCTGTTATCTTGTCCTCACTGACCAGAAGCAGGGCTGTCCTGCCCCAGCAGGGCCCCCTCCTTTTCTGCATTCCGTGATAGCCAGGTGAGTTTCCACTCCCCTGGGTCACACTGGAGATAGTAAGGCCTCTTTGAGCACAGAGGACCCCACCTCATTATCCAAATATCACACTGCTCAGCCACCTTTTCTCCAAACTAGACAAGCCCAAAGTCCATAGCCACTCCTCATAGGACATTCCTTCCAGCCCTTTCAAGAGCTTTGTTGCCCTCCTGTGAATGCATTCAAGGGCTTTCACATCCTTCTTAAATTATGGTGCCTAGAACTGAAAAAACAAACTTGAAATGCTTTTTCTGAGTACCCTGGGTCTTTCATTATTTACTGAAGATGAAAGGCACCACCACAAACTTTTGCATTCTTTTCTCCTTCCGTGGAGAGACATGTTTCGGTTGGCTCCCTAAAGATATGTAGAACAAATCCAGTCCAAGTGGCTTCTCTGAGTAAACTGGAACTATGCAATTCTCACAAGGAATTACACAAAACAGAAACTCAAACTAAGATTTTCTAAATTTCAGTCGCATGAGGATGAGAATGGCATTTGTTTATAAAACACTCTAAATTCATTTCTTTCAGGAAGTTCTTTGCTATAGAATTCCTATAGAATTAAAATAAGGAAATTATTTATCAAATTTACATCTCTGGAAAATGAGCTGACATGCTTTTCACCCATTCATTTTATTCTGGCCAAGTAAGCTATTCTTGATTTAAGGTAATATTGAAGACCAAGCCTGTCTTTCTTGGAATTTCATATGCTACTTCCACAAAAGACCCCGTAATAAATTAAAAAGATTAGCTTATACTTCCATACCAGGGAACAAAATTTATACTTACAATAAAAATTCATTTCCATGATAGACACTCAGTATGACCCACCTGAACTAATTGGACTCCTGGGAGTCTATAAACACCAGCATGAGCAACAGAAGCCTCCACAGCTGTAAAAGGGTTCAGTCAGTGAATTGCACTGAGGGATGGAAATTCAGCTGAGTAACAGCTTCCCCAGAACAATGTAGTCCTGGCATGAGTCTTCAGTGGCTTAAAGTTTGTGGAGCCCCACAACCAACTGCAACAGGAAGGTACTTAGCGTTACAAGGTTGTAGCCAGAAATAGGGCTGCATACACTTCTGAGGAAAGGGAAAAGCAGTCTCTTCATCCTGACCTAGCATTTTCCTAGGATCCCCCAAAGGCATCAGGCACTTGTAGGTATTAAAGCCTACCAGAGATGAACTGAGAACTGAGGTTGAGCCCTCCATTTTCCTTGGAACAACTTGTTTGATTCTCTTGAATTCAGTGTTGAGTACTGAGTCCTAGTGTTTTCCTCTTCATCTTGTTAGTGATTAAAAAAATAAAAAAAATTTAAAAAGAAAAAATGTCTGGTAACTTGTTTGCTTATTTTCATTTGTTCTGAAGGTCCTCTGGAATCTTCATCTGCTTATTTTACTTACCATTGGAAAAGAAGGATTCTTGCTTCTCTAAGGGGAGCAAGAACGATGGTTACCCCTAAGTTTGGGGGTCTGCATTTCAGAGTTGCAGCTGTAGTTGCAACTCTTTCTTCTTTTTGTTGAATAGGCTCTGAATGGAAAATCTGACTTAGACAAAAAATATGCTTGGGAAGAATTAGTGCTGTAGGAAAGCAGAAAAGGCACACATGCCTTATCAAAACCACATTTTCAAAGCATCTCAACTTTATAAGATTTCCACAAGAGGTAGAAAAATAGTAATCAGATATTCTCTGTAACTCAAGGGAGATCCACAAGAAGGAAATGAGCCCTAATAAGGAATGTTAAAGGGAAAGGAACCAGAAAAATATGGAAGCTGGGTCATTTCTGTACTAATTTGTTATGTTCATTTTAGATAGACTGTTGTGTGACCAAGGCTTTCTGATAGCTACCTTTGTATTAACTGCCTTGTAAACAAGATAAATGATGCACAATAAACCTAACAGCCTCATATAAGACTTCTCAAAATTTATCACTAACAACCTTACCCTTTTCCAGTTAGGGGCAGATATTTAGTACTTGTTAATTGAAATTTATTTTGTCAATAAACCTTTACTGCGAATTTTTAATTTACACTGAATATATAATACTCTCAAGTTGGCAGTCCTCATCAGTGGGGAATATTTCATACAGACTAAATCTAATCTAAATGACATAATGCTATTCATTTAATTTCAATTATTATTAAAGCTTGCTTAGTTAATCCATCTGCTATAACCTTTATGCATTGTATTTGATGAATTCATTCAGAAATTACTATATGAAGTGGTCTGAGTAGACAGCAAATCAGGAAAGAATTTTTGTCCTATACATACAAGTCTCTCAAACTGTCAAAGTGGGTAAAACAAGTAATTAGTCATTAACTGTAAATGGAACCTATTTTCCCACTACCATATCTCTGGGTAAAACTAGCAGATACATAAGAAATTGTGATCTCTAAGCTTGGAAACAACTAAAATTTCTAGGAAATTCCAATTCTGTTCATGGAAAAAATCTACAAGTACTACGGAGGTGAATTGTTCTGTTCCTGGTGTTTAAGTTTCCTGTAAGTATAACATGAATGCAGAAAAAATTTTTTTAAAAAAATCAAAATCTTATATTCAAACCCACCAATAAAAGTAGGGTTAGTGGACCCCATTATCATTATGGTCTTAATATCTCCTGCCAACAGATAGAAAGGTCCATTAAATCCACAATAGCATAGCAGTAAAACATGTTTACTACCACCATGTAGGATCTTGCTGAAAACTGTGAATTCTTCACATCCCATCTCTGAAGGGATGTAAACTGCAATGTATAGTGTAATACATTCACTTAATGAAAAAAAAATTAATTTTCCAGCAATTAATTTTTCAGATCTGAGCTAACTGACATGCAAAAGGGTTGAGCTACCCTCAGTTTCCACACCATGGATCAAAGATGTTCTTCCTCACAAATTACATGTTAAACTACTTTCTTTAAAAGAAGAAAAGAAACAACCAACAAACAAGGAAACAAAAAAACCCAACCATCAACCCTCTCCCCCTCAAAGAAAAAGAAATTAAAACAAACCAACCAAACCAAAAAAATTGTAAGAAAACAAACATGGATTATGACTGCAAAATTATTCCCTGGTAATAATCTGTTTCTTTGGACCTAACTTTACCAGTTCTATAGGATGAAAATTCACCTTCCTACCTATAAACGTCACTTTTTAATAAGCTTCTTGGTATTTTCTTTCACTGTTTAGAAACACTAAACAAATAAATCCACAGTATTGCTCTATTGGAATAAGGGGTTTTTTAAGTTCCCCTGGGACAGAACTTTTAATTACCTCACAATGATTACCTAGATACTACCAGAGTATGCTAATAGCCTAAAACTAATTCACAAAGAATGGGTTTGTGTGGTGTGGGTTTGTTTTGGCCTGAGGCCACGCAAACCAGGTTTGCAGCATGAGTTTTTAAAGATAAGATCCCAGATACCAAGAGGGGACCATCCCAACCAGTTTTTGAAAGAATGTAAATTTCTAAGCCACAGGCCAGAATCTTAGATCCTTTCCAGTCTTTGTGTAGTACTGATCACTGGACTAAGCATCTCTGGGGTTTTGCCCTAACATTCATAGCCATTCTGGGCTCTGCTGTAGTCCTCAGTTATGATGGAGAGAAAATAAGTACATACAGCAGGAAAGTGGACATCATCACTGACTCTTCTGTAGGCAGAAATTTAAACGGCTCAAAAGCTGCTGCAACAATCACATCACACGCTAGAAAGGTAGCATAAAACTATTTAAATGTCTTCCCCAGAGTAAAATGATCACCACAATGACACATTTGAACATCTGGAGCACTATGGATAAAAATGCTTGCAGCAGTAGCAGTTGAGAAAGCACAGAATGTTGCCATATACATGGATTTTTAAAAACAAAGTCAGGAGAAATTTAACTTTGCAAAGTTGAAATAATCAGGGATATGATATTATTCAACAAATAAGATCACTATAAAATAAATAAAAATTATTACATTGTTCATTGCTAATTGTGATGGTAATTTCCAAACAATATAAAAATTATGACTATATTATGAAGTATTGGGATAATGTAGAGATGTGATCTGGCACAGATCTTTCCTAGTCCAAGACTGTGACTCTAGAAAACACATGAGAAAGGAGTGAAAATGACAGAAATCAAGATAGTAGTAGAACCAGGACTTCTTAGTTTTAAAATATTAATTATTATTGTGGTCTTGATAACTTCAGATATCCTACAGTCTAAATGGATTTAGAAAAGATAAACTATTGTTTATTTAGTATAAATAAATACCTATTTATTATAAATAAGATAACAATCATCTTTGAACATTGAAATCTAGGAGGGACAATATCACATATTGTAAGCTGCTTAGTCAGTTGCACAGGACCATGTCCAGATAGACTCTGAATATCTCCAAGGTTGGAGACTCACATCTCTGGGCAACCTGTGCCAATGCTCAGTCACCCTCACAGTGAAAGAGTGTTACCTGATGTTCAGACAGAACCTTCTGTGTTTCAATTTGTGCCCATTGCCTCTGGTCCTGTCACTGGGCACCACTGAGAATAGCCTGCCTCAGAAAGAACTATAGATACTCTTAAAGCTGAAACAATACAAATAGCCTCTAGAGTAAAATCACAATGCACTCAAAATCAGAACCTTCCTAGCCAGAAAAGAGCTTTTCACAGATGCTTCATATTATATGTACCATCTAAGAAGAAAAATGCATGTCATTATAGTGATGCTTCAAGCTGTTCCGGAGCAGAGTTAGAGGAGGAGCCATTCTTCTATTAACTATAGAATAAAGTGGCTATTATCAAGAGTCATGGGGTTTTTAGTCTTTGTTAAATGAGCATGAAATTTATGCAAAGTGCTAGAAATGAACAAGAACAGAGAAATAACTTTTTAATTATTACAGGACAAAAGACAACATTGGAGTTGTAGCCGTATAGTCTTCACTTTGATTCACCAAGATGACTCATTCTAAGAATGGAGAAATCCATTTTAGAGTCTAGATGTAGTTCAGTCTGCACACCTAAGCAGCTGTAGCTTAGCTTATTCATTACTTGCTATTGTAATATTTGAGAACCTTTCATATGCCAGAAGGGTTGTTAACGGTAATGGCAATGTGATGTTGTGAACATCTGAATTTATGACATGGCCAAAACCCCATTTATATCTCAGGGATCATCATCAAAACAGTCTGTTAATAATACCTTACAGTCATAAGCAATGGAGACAACAGAATTATTTTTAGATGTGAAATCACTAAAATAATATAGATAGGATTAAAAAATATTTTTGGAAAAGCTAAAATTTCACACCACTCAGAAAAAGAACAACTAACAAGCAATATAGCACCAAAACTGGACTCATTATGAGCTATGATTAAGTATACGTGATGACAAAATATGTAGTACTGAATGTTGCTTTCACATGCCATATCCACTAATTTTCAGACTTTCAGAGAGCAAGTGTCACGTTACAGATAAATATGATTCATAAGAATGATTTTATAATGAAACCCTAATTCATTTATTAGTCAAAGTAATAAAGTATGCTCCATAAAAAGCATTGTCCAGACTTTTCAATCTAGGCAAAGTTATTTTTTTATGCTGTATATCACTGAATCTGTAACCACTTTTTAGGCTTGAATGCCTTTGTAATGGTAGATGCAAACTGCATGCACATTAGAAAAAAAACAGAGGATGAGTCTGCTAAATACCACAAGACACATTTTATGAAAACTCAGTAGTCACACTAAACTAACTGTATAAGTGACAGTATGAGAAAATAGAAAATTGTTCTGTGGTGAATTTTAGAATCATAGAAACATTCATATTAGAAAAGACCTTTAACATCATCAAGTCCAACCGTAAACTTAACGCTGTTAAGTCCTGTGGGGTTGTGAGGCCCAGA
>VYZX01013408.1:6544-19014 GCA_013401335.1 Brachypteracias leptosomus
TCCTCTCTTACAGATATGCCATGTGTCCTGTCCCCTTCCCATCCTGTCTCTGGCATGAAATTCTCAATACTTATGTGGGTGGCATACAGAGATCAAGTATCTGTCCTTCAGTTCCCGGAATCAGCCAAACACTGTTGAGTTATCATTTTTCCTATTAGCAATTTCAGTCTTGATCTGCAGTGAAGTTTTTTATATCAAAAATATAAGCATCAATTGCATAACATGTCACACTTTTCACTCAGACATGTGAAATGTAGCTAGAACTAGGTAAGCAATTATTTTCAAGTTGAGTCTGGGTAGCTATCAAAATGAAAACAACTAAGAATTTATTTTTTTAAAATTTAAAACCCATGGTAGTGACAGTACTGCTCATTAACAAAATTATTTGCATTTTGACAGTGATAGAAATAAACTGTGGGGTTCTGAAATTCAGTATCAGCAGTGGCAACCAGAGTAGTCTCTTCCACATGTTCTCAGTCCTCACTAGATGACTGCTTTTTTGCAGTTTATACCTAGGCCTGTAATGGGTAGAGACCTCATTAATCTTTACAGAGCATAATAGAAGGCTCCAGCTTGGTGGGCCTGATTTTAATTGTCAAAAATAGATCACAATAAGTACTGAACCAAGCACTAAAAGATAAAGACGGCTTTTTTTTTTTTTTTCTCCACAATTATATCCTATTGAGTATTGAAAAGTACCAGAAGTTCTTGGACTTTACATTTCAGAGAAAGTTCATTGTTTATTTACTTGCTTCTGAAATGAGGACAAATTGCATATCCGAGAAAAAAACCTATTACCTTATGCCTATCATATTTAATGTTAATAATTAAATGTTAAAAGCAGAACTCATTCAATTAAATAGTAGAGTACTAGCTGTACAGCCACACATATCTATTTTTATTTCTTGTAACCAGTTAAATGTACTGTAAACTTGTAAAAGATTGGCATATATGGCAAAAGGTAGAAGCCATGAAAACTGCTTATACATATATCAGTTCAATTTCATCATTTTTCCAATGATGCAACAGCCAGCCAGTGTGTTCGATTTCCAGTTATATTCATGTACCATTCCTTACAAACTGTGTTTGTACATAAGAAAGTGTAAATACAGAGCAATTTGTCTGTAAATCACTGTGACCAGATATTCAAATCTTGTAACCATCCAATGTTTTTTTATCAGTATAATTTTTATTTATGCCACCATGCATGTAGAATATGAACAATGAAATTGGGCAGGAGGCTTTATTCTTGCTTATATGCCAAGCAGACTCCTATAGATTCATTAGATGTATATTGGCCAAGTTCTGAGAAACTTTCACTGAAATCTCATGAAAAGGAGGCTTGTTTCTAGTAGATCAAATAAAAGAATAGTGGGATGCAAAAGGATCTTCATCTGTTTGACACCATCCTGACTTCTGGCCCCTCAGGTACACATTTCACTTTCTGAAGGACAGTTTCACATACCAAACAGAGAACCACCTATTTATTTGAGAAATTCTGTAAGTTACTATCAGGCGAAACATACAAAATAAAATTCCTGAACAATGAACCTACTTTATTCTGAACTGACCGAGTAACGCAACTCAAGTTAACACTTTAATAAATTAATTGTGTCAAGGTACGACTTCTACACAAAGAGCTAAACAAACAAAAGTCATCCAAACAAGAAAAAGATTTAAGAAAACAGGAGGAGGAAGGGACATTAATGATTTTGTATATTGTAAGGTTTCGGTAATATTGGAAGAAGTCAAGGAACAAAACCAATCTGTAATGGAATCTGTCCAATATTACTTAACAGTACTGTTCAGTTATATAATACATTAAAAGGATTCAAACCCTGCATTTCAGAAAGAACAGAGGACCACACAGGTCACTTTTGAACAGACCTCATATTTTTATTATCTCACTAGAAAGATTTAAGAACAACTCAGTGACCAACACAGATAAATTTTAGAACAGTTCAAAAAATTCAGGGCTTCCTGACATTCAGGAGAATAAACACACCTAGACCCACCGTCTAACATAGAGTGAACTTTGAGGATTCATAGTATTTGTGCAATTAATGGTGATAAATTTTAGTAACTCCCAGAGAAACAATGTCACTGAACACTTACCATAGGGTGGGCTCAGTCATGCCTACACTAGTAGAAAAATGGGGTCAAGCTGCCATTCCAGATTTAATCACATTTGCTTCCTCAACTCTTAGATTCAGTTTTCATGCACCTCAAAATCCTGTTTAACTTGCTTTTTATCTAGACAGGAAGAACAGTCTGAATTTGAAAAGGCTAGTAAATGTGAATTAGGAAGGCATGTTTGACTAAATATCTCTTTCATAACAGGAAGAAGTGGACTCTGGTTTCATCTATCTCTAGCAGCACTTTCAAACTCTTTCAGCAAATTCTTTGCATTTTTGCAACAGAGGCAGAAACTAAAACCTCTCTGTCATTCCAGCATTGATTTTGAATACATAATAATACTTACGGTTTGTAAAGCACACGGCAGAGCTTGACAGGTGAGAGGCAAGGTCTTAACTGGCCCACCCCATGGATCTAGAACAATCATCATGCATTAAGGAACCCAGAAGATCTACTATTGCACCTGCCCTCTAATAACTGTGGTCAAATCTTACTTTACCTACCTATTTTTTCTACAACTCAGTACATTGCTTCAGCTTCAATTACCTGGGGAAGGTTATCTGCCCTAGCTTTCCTTCAGACCCCATGCTCTACTGGCTTACAGTCTTAGCAGAGAGTGGGAAGCAGCTCTTTGCTTTGTTGAAATCTTGCATGGATGCAACCATGAAAAACAAAATTCGAGTAGCTATCATCAGGAGTACTAACAAAATAAATCTATTGACCAATAAATTTAAAATGCCACCACAGCTCCTCACTCACAATGCTCTCATACCAAAGACTTTATGTAGAAATTCAGCTTTTCTTCCACAGAAGAGTAACACTAACAGATTAAGTTCCTAAAATATTTAACAGTGAAGTCATAGAATTATAGAATCATTTAGGCTGGAAAGGACCTTTAGGATCATCAAGTCCAATCTTTGTCCAACATCTCTCTGATCCCTAGACCATGTCTTGAAGCACCACATCTACTTGTCTTTTGAACACCTCCAAGGATGATGACTCCACCACCTCCTTGGGCAGTCTGTTCCAGTGCCTGACCACTCTTTTGGTAAAGAGCTTCTTCCTAACGTCAAATCTAAACCTCCCCTAGTGCAACTTGAAGCCATTACTTCTTGTCTTCTCATTAGTTACTTGGGAGAAGAAATAACACCAGACTCACTACAACCTCTTTTTAGGTAGTTGTAGAGAGCAATGAGGCCTCCTCTAAGCCTCCTCTTCTCCAAGCTAAACAGTCCCAGTTCCCTCAGGCGCTCCTCATAAGACATATTCTCCAGACCTCCCACAAGCTTCAGTCAGAAATTTAAAATTCTATTGTGGAATATAGGCCAAGCCTGAATCAGTGATTTTCCTCAGATAAGGGTCATAATTAAGAAATATTTCAAAAGCATTTTCAGTTAAACAAGAAATTACACTCTCTCAGATAGCTTCTCACTTCTACCTCATTATGAACAAACCTATTTCTTTGAATTTGTTTCACAGCAGCTGCCTACTTATTACCAATATTTTAGATAGAAAGAAGCAAAGCAGAGAAGGAAGAAGAATTACCTGGCTTTATACCTATCCAACTATAGCACAGCTCCATTTTAGTTTTGGATAAGGAAGTGTATGCATTATGATACAGCTGTGAATTACAAGATTCAATAATGTGTTCTCCATAGAACTCTACCTCACTTAATACATAGGATAGATGGTGTTCACTGAAAAAACTATTAGTCAATAGTTTGTTTTCTGTTAGTTGTTCAGTGTTTGGCCTATGCTCTTATTTACTGTATGCATTGCACAACACTGCTCTAAAAATATAATACTTAATTTGTGATATTCACATGCTTAAATAATATTAGTTTATTATTTTTACAACATCTTAATTAGATAGGCATGCACCAATTTTAAAAAGCAGCTGAGGAATAGCAGCACCGCCTGGTGACTAAAAATTCCAGGCAACCAGCCACTAAGCAGTTCAGCCTTTGCCTCTCATCTTCACACATGCAGATGAATATTTGCACACAACCTAACAGACCTCAAATGATTCATTCTGATGAAGAAAAATGGAGTTTCTGAAATCTCAAGAGTTAAATGGCATCACTGCAGTGTCATTTGCTCCAAAAAATGATGCTAAAGGGTTTACTTTTCCTCACCCTTGCCCCTAGATTTGTGTTAATACGTCCGATGATTTGTGTGACTTGGTGTGCATCACAATTCTCACATAGCAAAGTTGGGACATGGTGAATTGCGGCATTGGGGCATGAGTGTCTTGAACAGCTTTGACTTAGATGAAAATGTTGGTGTAGAAGATTGAAATAAATTACTGGATTTGGTTCCAGGTCTACTTTGTAAACCCCTATAAGCTGCCATAAACAATGTGTTAGTCATGCTTGCTAACATGACAGGTGCATGAATGCATGCTCAGAGGCAAACCAGAACAAACCTGAAGAGCTTGGTTATACTGTAATATACAGTTTAGTTTTGGTCATGGCTCCAGGTTGGACAACATGAAGTACTGTCCTCAGAACTTTACTTAGGAAGTAGCTGAAATATTTTAGTTAAAATTTTCCAGAAACATTCATTAAGTAGGAGATTAATACTTTTGGGGAAAACCATCAGTCCAAATTATTTAAATTTTAAAAAGCTATCATCAGTTGAAATTTGAGTAACATGATATCAGTATGCAACACATCCAGTAGAAATTCAAATATTTAAAAACATTAAATTAAAATATCACCATAAGTTAATATTGATATATTGATAGAGAACTATAAAGGAGACAACTCAGTTTGAATGATACATATATAACTTGCTTAAGAATTCAGTCTTGCATTTGTCAGCAGACCTTAAAGACGAAATTATTACTGTTATTGCTATTTGTAATTTAAATGGGCACCATCTCATTCATGTATTATGAAATAGATTTTTACATGCTCTTTACTCAAAAGATACCTTTCTAGAACAGGCAGGTTTACGAGGTGAACAATAACTGGAAAACAGATGAAGGCAGCCAGGGTTCCTGCAGCCCCTCACCATGGTGGGCACTGCATGAGAGAAGCTGCTGCATTTATTTCACCACCCACTTGACAAAGCCTAGCCTTACCAGACGCTGAGTGCTGCAGCCTTGGCCAAGCATCTGCACATGCTTTTCCACTTAAAGGCTCCTAGTCCCGGAGGTTTCAAGGCACATGCCCCCCTTTTGGGGTTGCCTCGGTGCTCTGCTGGGTGCAGCCCATGATGCAGCCCACTGCAGGACTGAGCACAGGGCGCCTGCCTGCTGCACGCTCCTGAGATGTGCACTAGGTCTGTGCACTGTCCTGACAGTGGCGTTAGGTCTGTTAGCTCACAGGACACATTTCCTGATGAGATACCCTGTTCAGCCATGTTGTTGTCTGCTGATGCATTTTTGACTGCTCTCTGTGCTGCATAGTGGTTTTATAAATCACTTCAAAAGCACTTGAGGACAAAAAAGCTGCTTGTATTTTCTTTCCTGACACCCCCCTCTCAGTAACACACAACACATTTGTTCAGGGATTCATTAGCAAAGCATTCTTTAATGTTAATCTAGGGAGAAAATCCTGCAGTGGTTCCTTAAGCTATTGCTCCGTTAACACTGAGAGTAACCAGTCTGCAGGCTGGAGATTGCAAAATGCTTTGTCCTTTCTACTTTGCAAAGCAGTATAACTCATTAGCAAGCCCTTGCTAATTGAATTTGATTTAGTGTCAACGCTGTCACAGTCACACAGAAGCACACCAATAAAATCTCAATCCTGCTTGCTGTGATCACTAAGTCCAGTTGTCTAACAACAGGAGCTCTGCCTTTGTGGGGAAGGTTGTCAGATTAGACTCACAGTGGCTCTGCATTTCAGTTACTACATGAAAAGTGGCAAAGCTGCCATCTAAAATAAAAGATTAATGGAGAAATTCATTAGTTCAAACCACATGCATAAATGTTGCTGTTGGCTGCTTTTTGGGTTTCTGATCTCAGTTGTCCTTTTCAAAACACAAAACCCAATAGACTAATAGAGATTTGAAAGAATGAGTGCACCAGGAAAATAACTGTTTTGGTTTTTTTTTCAATATAAATCTCCTTTCAAATAAGCAGAATAAAAATATGGAAGGAAAAGTTTGCTGCAAAGTATGTCTCCAATAATTATGGATTTTAAAATACCAAGCTTGCTGGTAGTGTTAGGCTAGATTAATTTATTTTTTGTCTCTTTGACTAAACCAAAAAGACAATAAACAGCAAAAAAATGTTTCAAATATTCTAACCTGGGAGCTTTTAGTAAATAATGATACTACTACCAATAATAAAACAAAACAAAAGAAAGCAAACCCCTAAGAGCAATTATTGTTTAGTTTTTGAGCATTAATGAAATCAGAAGGAAAATATTCAAAGGCTGAAGACTCACAACAATAAAGAAACTGGATTGACTGTCCAAGCCAATTTTTCTCTTTGGACCATCACCAGGCTAAGGTGACATGCTCATCCTTTTAAGACCAGTGAACATGTACAATGTAGAGTTTCTTCTCTCTCCTGAGGGAGAAGTTCATGAAGCTCTGTTGTTCTTGTCTTTTTATTTTAATGTTTTACAGTCACACATAGGCAAAAATTTACTCTTCAACAAATTGGGAGCAGATTCTCCAGCTCAGCAGCAGCATACTTGAATCTCTGTCTCACAGACCACAGGAAACTACCATAAATACTGGAATACTGCATAACTAGGGAGCAGCAATCCTGTAAGGGAGTCCTTACTGACATTAGTCAATACTAAGGATGTATTTTAATATTCTCTGCAATCTTACCCAAAAACTGAAAAAATAAGAAAAATCCAACAATGGAAATACCAAGGTCTGATGATTGATAGCAATCCAATGACCACTTTCTGTTGATCCTTCACCCCATTTATATTCCTGTCCTTATGACCATTTGTACAGTTTTCCTTACAGTAGATTCCAAACCTTCTCTAGATTAATAAAGCCTTCCAATTTTGTGATGTCAGTACATCTCTAATAGCCATGGTCATTGATGGACACATTAAGTAAGATCAGCACAAAAATTGATGCCTGAGGAGGTCTACTAGAACCTATTATTCTGTTTGGTCCATTACTGTATATCCCTATCAGCAATACATAAATTACTTTCTCTTATGTTGAACTCTAAAAGCCTGAGATGAAATCAAGAAAACTTCATATTCCAGATGAACCCATTTTTTTCACTCACAACCTGTTTATTCTATTCTTGTGTTTGGAATGATACCTGCCAAACATTTAAAATTAATTTAATAAATCCCAAATGATCTCAGGGAAATGTTTGTATCACAAGGGTACATTTTCAGGGGTTGTAGAGAGCTTTCCATGAAGATCTGAAGGCAGACTGAACATCACAGTTAAAATGTTACTGTATATCCTATTTACTGCAGAAAAGAGAAAAATCCTAGAAACTCACTAGTCATCTTCTATAGCCAAGGACATATGCTCTGCTGATCTCTTCTATCTCTTCCAGATGGGCTTTGAGTTAAACAATGAGTACAACGACTTGTCTGTTGTACAGTTCACTGCCTGGTTCAGAAGATTCTAAATTTCTTTCTTTCCTACTAGGCTGGAAATGATTCACCTTTGACAAGGGGAGATACTGTGCTGTTTACAGATGGTTTTCACCCAGGCTGGCTCCTCCTTCTTTCATGAAGGCTACTGATCCCTACTCTGTGTCTATAAGAACACACTTCCCTACCTGGGTTTTCATGACGAATTGCTGCCTCTTCTCCAGGACTGACTTGCAGAGACTAACCATCAGCTTTCTCCTTGTTCCCTTTTCCCTATGATCCACCCTAAGGCCATAAAAGTATGCCCTACTGTCAAAGGTTAGAATAATGGGATTAATAATTTTTGTCCCTATCCTACCCTGTCAGAGGGACTCAAGAAACTTCTGAACTTTTTTAGTCTTTTCTTTATCAAAATTTCTGGGTGGGAGAAGAACTCAGAAACCTGTTTAGGCATTTGCTCCCCAAATCGTGTGTGGGCTGTTGTCTCACTTCATTCTGCTACCGTCTAGACTGTTCTGCGAAAAAATCTAGTCCTTATGTAAAAGAAACAGACCAGACGATGTCTCAGTTGTCTAGTATGTATTTTTAAACTCTGCAACTTTGTGTCATTCCAGTTAGCAACAACCAAATGAAGTATAAAAAGATGTCCATTTTTAAGCAGCTGAAATCCAATCGCTTACATAAGACATGACTAATTACAAGGAGGAAATCAAACTTCCACAATATAGTTCAGCTGTTTGAAGTTCTGCACTGCTCTCACCATTATCTGGCCAGAGGATCTAATTGCCAACTGCCTGATTCTGTTGCCAATGCTGGGATACAAAGAGTTAGTTAGGTTAAAACTGATAAAGTAACTTTTGGAAATAAGGCTGTTGTTTGTTCTTACTTTGGTCCGATGATTTCTGATGTTTCTAGGATTTTTAAACCTAATGATAGGATTATCTTTACAGTAGAAGATTACAGCTGTTTGTATGGCACTATGTTTTTTTTAAGTAGAAATTACTTAGTATTACATTTACAAATGAAAATTGTACACAGCCTGGATTTTTCCATTAGAAAGGCTTCCAAACAAGCATGAGAGAAAAGAAACTTCCTTTTCTTCTGTTCTTTCTAACCACATATATACTGATATTCTCTAAAAGGCCAGAAAGAACATAGACAGGAAGTTAAGTTTTCACTACTTTCAGAAGAATGAAGATAACATAAAGACCTTAATGGAACTATTTAATATACCTCTTATGGTCTGAAAAGATTTTGTATTACATGGCACCAGAACAGCAGAAAACTCAGAAGTAAAGAAGATAAGGCACTTACACAGCCATTTTGTTTATAGTCTCCAGTATTTCAACATGCCTGACAAAAACCCAGGACAAAGTCAGAACTGCAATTACTCGCAATGAGATCATGTTGCTTAAACCTCAAGGGGTAATTTGGAAATAATTACCATAAAGCCATATGCCATTTCAGTAAATGAAACAACAATCCTTAATAAAATGTAAGTAGTTCCAGGTCTGTGATATATTGGTCATGGTATTAATATTCAAAAAATGTTAAGAACTGTGCAGCACAGTCAATATATCATACAAGTAATTGGAGATGTATTTTTGTATACAAAGCTAAGGATCAGATGGCATCATGGAATATACTTAGGTCTAGAGTTATTCACCTAATAATGCATAAATATCAAGAAAGCTGCAACATGAAGTTTTACGTGGTTGCATATCAAGCTGCATAATTTTAATTGCTGTGGTCATTCTTCAAATTTTTCAAGTCAACAAATTTGGCATTGTCATAAGGAACCTTATATTAAACATATTCCTGAAACATACATATTCACAGCATAGTTCACAAGTAGCTACTATTTCAGTCCAGTATGACAAACCCTTCACATAGCCAAAAGCTGTGGTATATAGCTTGTGAGGTTTGAAGGAAGGATACAGTGAGAAGAGCCTGGAATGACAGATTGAATTAGAGGAATGCCTGCTCAGATTGAAAAAAATCCCCAAAACGTAAATAAAAACATATGGTTTCATCTCTCTAGATTTGGCAAAGCATCCTATAAATGTATCTGTTCTAAAGAGGGGAACAGAAAACCAAAGCCACGTACAAAATCTTGAAACTGTCAATTGAACTGACAACTTAAGTCACAGAAGAATCTAATCTGAACCATGCCTGGCCAGCTACCTGGCTTCATCTCTTGCAATCCACTAATTGCAAAGGATGGCTGAAGGTGTTTCAGATATAGCAGGAAGGTATTTTGCTACCCTGTGAAAATTCTGGATATTTCACAGGTTTTCTCACTCTGTAAGAGGACATTGAAGGATTCTCTAGGAATATTCTATGAAAAATATGTTGGGAGATAAATACGACCCTGAGGACTCAGGTAAATAATTTGTATGAACGTACCAAAATTTAATTCCATATCCTACTTCTTCCAGTTAAAGATACAATCTGTGCCCTCTCCTAATGAAGATCATCTCCTCATTACCCATCCGTTGGCTATTCTGTCCCACTTAGGGGGGAACAAATACAGAAATACTTTCTGCAGTAGAGATTTGAACTACATTGTACCATAGTCCATCTGTCTGGTTTAGCTCCTAGCAAAGACCATATTTGCAGCAGGAGAAGGTTTTGCTAGTTCTCTACAAATATTCCATCCTGGTAAATATGGCATACCCATCCCCATAGGTGGTTCTGATTTTGCATTTACAGGATTAAAAAAAAATAAATAAATCGCAGGACTTTTTTTATGAACTCAAAAATTTAGAAATCTCTGTCAAACCAAAATAAATTGTTTTTCAAAATTATTTATTTGTCAAATTTGTTTCACCAATATCAGCACTGGTGCAGGAAAGCCATTTTGGTACATACTGTCTCAGTAAAATACTGTTTTATTTCACAGTGTAAAGTCTCAGACGTGATTTTAAAATATGTCAAAATTGAAGACCTGCAGCTACAATATATTTATTTAGAGGAACCTAAGGCAAAGGTTCTATTTTCCCCCTCAGATTTTACAGTTATCTTTTTTACTTGGGTTTAATAGTACTTTAACAATAACAACACTCAGCAGCGCTACAATTAAATTTGCCTGCTGAGACAAACAAGCTCTGGCTCCCAATTCAGTTTGTTAGCACAGTTTCTAATCACTGTCTGCAGGTGCTGCATGAGCTCCACAAGTGACTAAATGTTTATACTATTGAGAATAGAGTTTTCAGTTTTCCATTTTCTCTAATTTCCTGCTATAAACACTAAGGAGCTCTTTTGGTGACCAGAACTCTGTTGTGCTGGGTCCCAGTCCAATTCCAGCAGTGATACTAGCCCTCTTTCCTTGGGCACTCTTAGAGTTTGAAGACAAGCCCAGTCATATCCAGATACTTAATTAATAAAACATTAGAGTTATTTCAGAAAATGCCTCTGATTTCTTCAGGCAATAGCATTTCTGTTAATTCTGTAATAAACTAAAAGGCAGTACAGTTCTTAAGAAAAGGATGGGTCATTCTTATGTTCTGGAAAACATCTTTTATTTTAACATTATAACAATACAAAAATTCACTGCATATCTCTCTACTGATGTTCCAAGCAAGCAGAATTGTGGGCAAACACTTCTCATATTTATCAATTTAAGAGAGAGAAAAATAAGGCTCTAATGATAAATTTCTAATGGTAATGTTTGGTCAGAATAATTTTTCATAAACTGGGAACAATTACAATNGGGATTATTGCTGTCTAGTCCCAGGTAAAAAAATAGACAAGTTGTTTTCCCCAATTACACTTGCAGAAAGGTAAAGCGATAGAAGGAAAGGCCATGTATTATTAATGAGTAGCTTGATACATGTCCAATAGGGTTCACAATACATTAAATTGATACAGAAGTATGCAGGAGCCAATCTGGTTCCATCTAGTGGTAGTTACTTGACTTGCTTGCAATGTAAATGCTTATAAAACCTTACCAACCCTTACAGTAATTTGTATATCTGACCATAACAGAATAAATCATTAAGAACAGTCTAAAAGTATCTCAATATTGGCCAAACCTGCAACAGTTTATAAGAAAGCAAAAAATTACCAAGAGTCTCTGCAGACCAAGCTTAGGTCCACAAAAAATAGTTTTTGCAGAATTGAATTCTTTATGCCACTCCAGTGATAATTTTTTGAGACTAAATAATACATTTCAAGTGACAAGCAGACCATTGGCAGCAAACAACAGGAACATTTTTCCTAAAGGTCCTTTGTTAATACTTGTTATGCTTGCATTGTAATGTTAAAAGATTATGGTAGTTTACGAAGTAAAGATTTTTATTATAAGTATGTAAGATAATACAAATCTATGTATTTACATTTAGTTAACATATATATATGTATGTATACTCTAATATGTGCATTCTTTTCTGTTCAGTTGCAAGAGATGTGAATCACTACAGTGGGTAAGAGGAGTGAGGTGGTGGTCTTTGCCTTCTGAAGTATACACGGTAGCTATTGTAAACGTTGCCTGCATGCACAGCACTTTCCAATACATACCTGTGACAGTGAGGCCCATCACCATCCAACTGCATACATCTGACCACAGGTACATGACCTGCGAAATCCATGCCAAGTAAAACTCCATACGACAGATTCATAGCTTTTGTACATTAATACTACACTGACTTTAACGGAGCTACTAACTTACTGCAGTTGAGAGCCTGCCAAGTTTTCTTTTATGATTTCACGTTTGAGAATGATAAGATTAAAAATTTAATTTATCAACATTTTTTTTAACTGGTGTGGAAGGTATTATCGAAACATTGTGTAACTTGTTAAACCAGT
>VYZX01013411.1:5001-15899 GCA_013401335.1 Brachypteracias leptosomus
TCCTTTTCTCTTTCCTTTTCTCTTTCTTTCTCTTTCTTTCTCTTTTTTCCTTGTCAGAATGGATACTACCCAGATAATAAAAAAGAAGTTAATTGTCCTTCACCAAAATACCTCTTATTCACCAAAATACTTTAACCTAACAGTGTAAAATTGCTAATAAAAGCCAATGTTTGTACTGTTCCTCTGAGTCATCATGACTCCACTGCTGCTGTGCTCCTCTTGAGCAGGGATAGCCTTTTCTAGGGATTGTAAAGATTCACCTCTCTTGTAACCCACTGTGGTGAGACATTGTCTCCTATGGATGGGACCCCACACTGGAGTGGAGGAAGGAGAGGAGAAGGAAGAAGTGACAGAGATAATGTGTGATGAATTGACCACAACCCCCATTCCTTATCCTCCTGCCCACTGAGAGGGAGGAAGAAGAGAAATCAGGAGTGAAGTTGAGCTTGGGAGAGATGTTTTAAGATTTGTTTTTATTTCTCATTATCCTACTCTGGCTTTTGATTAGCAATAAATTAAATGCATTGGTATACATTACTGCAAGTCTATTAATCAGGGCCATGATATTACTATGAATAAAAGAGATTATTGTGGTTTTGCTCTTCTCCCTTCCTCCCCTAGAACATGTCTCTGTTTAAGGCTCAGGGCAATCCCCACAGAGCAGAATTTGTTTCACCCCTCTTTCCCCTCCCTTTTCCCTCCTGGGGGAGGAAAGAAGGCCTCACACAAAGATGGAAATCAAGATTACAACTTTTAACAGGGAACAACAAAAGAGGTATTAAAGGAAGGGGAATATACAGAGGTATTGAGAGAAAGTATATATACAAATATATACAACACTGATCCTCAGAGGCTGCTGGATTCCTCCCGAACCACGTGGAGTTGTAGCCAGCCATGCAGAGGTGCAGTCCCAGCAGCAATCCCAGAGAGGAAGGGATGAGCAGAACTTCCTGTGTCCTTTTATAGAGTGTGGCAGGAACGGGAAGTAGAATAGCCGTACTACCTGTCCCTCCCCTTCCCCAAACCTTAAACCACAACAGACAATACTCCAGAACAAAATGACTGTGCAGCTGTATTCGGCTTTGTGCTGCAAATTTAGAAATTTAACTCTATCTTATGGTTCTGCTCTGTTTTTTATTTCCTTGATTAATAGCTTTTCACCATTCTAGTGTATAGTGATATCATAGATATTTGTTCATCCTTACAGTAGATCTTTGCTTATCTACTGTGTGGTGAAAAAAAGAGGAACTGTATTGGACAGTTTTTGGAGAGCCTGATATTAATATGCTGATTTATTTTCCATACCTCATTTGACCATGGATATATACTGTATAAGCATCTTAACAAAAAAAAAAATCCAGCAATTTATTATGGATGCTTGACCCAACATTTTCTTACAGTAGATATTCTTATCGTGTGATTTACTAGGGTCAGCTTTAACAGCAGAACATAAATATATGAGGTAATAAGAAATGAAGGCATCTTCTTGATGATAGAAAAAACATAACTTCATTAATGAAATTCAATCTTTTCTCTATTTGGAATCATAGAAAAGTTTTGGCTGGAAGAGACCTTTAGGTCCGAGTCCAACTGTTAATCCAGCACTGCCAGGTCACCACTAAACCATGTGCCTAAGCACCACATCTACCATCACATTTATACTNCTTTTGATTAGCAATAAATTAAATGCATTGGTATACATTACTGCAAGTCTATTAATCAGGGCCATGATATTACTATGAATAAAAGAGATTATTGTGGTTTTGCTCTTCTCCCTTCCTCCCCTAGAACATGTCTCTGTTTAAGGCTCAGGGCAATCCCCACAGAGCAGAATTTGTTTCACCCCTCTTTCCCCTCCCTTTTCCCTCCTGGGGGAGGAAAGAAGGCCTCACACAAAGATGGAAATCAAGATTACAACTTTTAACAGGGAACAACAAAAGAGGTATTAAAGGAAGGGGAATATACAGAGGTATTGAGAGAAAGTATATATACAAATATATACAACACTGATCCTCAGAGGCTGCTGGATTCCTCCCGAACCACGTGGAGTTGTAGCCAGCCATGCAGAGGTGCAGTCCCAGCAGCAATCCCAGAGAGGAAGGGATGAGCAGAACTTCCTGTGTCCTTTTATAGAGTGTGGCAGGAACGGGAAGTAGAATAGCCGTACTACCTGTCCCTCCCCTTCCCCAAACCTTAAACCACAACAGACAATACTCCAGAACAAAATGACTGTGCAGCTGTATTCGGCTTTGTGCTGCAAATTTAGAAATTTAACTCTATCTTATGGTTCTGCTCTGTTTTTTATTTCCTTGATTAATAGCTTTTCACCATTCTAGTGTATAGTGATATCATAGATATTTGTTCATCCTTACAGTAGATCTTTGCTTATCTACTGTGTGGTGAAAAAAAGAGGAACTGTATTGGACAGTTTTTGGAGAGCCTGATATTAATATGCTGATTTATTTTCCATACCTCATTTGACCATGGATATATACTGTATAAGCATCTTAACAAAAAAAAAAATCCAGCAATTTATTATGGATGCTTGACCCAACATTTTCTTACAGTAGATATTCTTATCGTGTGATTTACTAGGGTCAGCTTTAACAGCAGAACATAAATATATGAGGTAATAAGAAATGAAGGCATCTTCTTGATGATAGAAAAAACATAACTTCATTAATGAAATTCAATCTTTTCTCTATTTGGAATCATAGAAAAGTTTTGGCTGGAAGAGACCTTTAGGTCCGAGTCCAACTGTTAATCCAGCACTGCCAGGTCACCACTAAACCATGTGCCTAAGCACCACATCTACCATCACATTTATACTTAAACCTCTCAAACTCCAAAAAAAAAGAATATATATAAAGAAAGATATTTATGTTTTCTATATAAGAACTGCATCAGCAAAATCCACAAAGTTTAACTGCCTCCAGTGTGACTAGCCTTCAAACAGAAAAAAAAAAAATAAAATTAAGTTAAAATTGTGTTCCTCTTAAATCCAGTGTCAAAACTCCCACTAATTTCAATAGGGTCACAATGATGTCTTGTCGCCTAAAAAGTCTGTGAGTATCAATGAATACTATTCTCAGTACTGTGCACCAGATGTTTAAAAAATTGCAAAAGGAAGTAACAGAAGAGATTCAGTCCTCTTTGGCCTTGGAAAGATTCCTTCTTAAAAGCATAAAATGTGTAAAGTGCAAATTTTGCCAAGCCTCAGTTAAAATTTCTGTTTTAAAAAAATAGTTCAACATTAACAAACAGAAGTTGTAAACTGCTTACTTTTTGTTATTGTCAGTGTGTGAGTTGCTGGTACTATACTAATCCATACCAGGGCTTTATATCTCACCTCATGTTTCCCACCACCTGCAATAATTCCTGGTCAAAGGTTTTTTGAAAATATAAATAATACATTGCTATTATCCACTATTTTCCTGACATACAACAGTAATTTTGATACACTAAGTCTTGCAATGTGGTTTGTTGACAATTTAAGGAAATCAAAGACACTGAGATAAACAAATCCATGTATTTTGTCCTTTTTTGCACTCATAAATTGCTACCTTTTTATTTTTATCTTTGGAATGGAGCAATGTTTGCTCTGATTAAGGCTCTAGATTTTTCTTGGGAAGGTTCACCGAGGCAATAAATAGATCGCATGCTGCAGGAGAACTGATTCTTAATAATGTTCCTGAATACTTAGCTACTAAATTTCTTCCCCATATAAGGTCTATTTCTGATGTCTTGAGTTATTTTCCTGTGTTGTGGGTGATTGAATATCTTCTCAAAAGTACAAATCTCTTCTGACCATTATCAGCATATATGCACATGAGTGGATCAGGAAGTAAAGAAACACAGTTGATCATACAAATTTTAGCTTTGTTATGTGGAAACAAGATGTAAAAAAAGATTATTTTAGCCAAATCATGAACTGAAGTCTTTTATTTTCATCATGTTAGCAAACATATAGAACTTTTATCATAAAGTATGACTGCTCCTCAAGACTAAGACAAGGATAGACAACAAAAAGGACACTATGGAAAAGTAATTTTGCTGCTCACCTATTTACACACTTTTCTCCAAATACTGCCTCTATTATAACAATGTGACTAGGCCTAGATAGCTACAGAAAGGAGCTCTAACTTTTGTTCATGCTGTTGCTCTTTGATAGTGAAAAGACTAAATTTTGGGAAATGCATTCTGTTTGACTGCATAAAAGATTCATGAAATAGACATAAGATAGGCAGTCTGACCTAATATTTTTCGTTTTATAACTTTGTGGTTATCATTGCCTTTCTCAATGTCTATCCACCATGGAACATATGAGATTAAAAGGAATTCCTTCTAGGTGGAGAAAGCACTTCAGAGCCACTGGGTACTTGTACATTAGAAAAAGACACTGGGTATATCACATCCCCTGTCATGCGCCAACCTCTGGGAAAATTGAATGACACAATGGACTGTTAAAAACTACACTCAGAGCAATGGGGGTGGGACCTTCAAACATTGGGACAGCTATTTAGCAAAGGCCACATAGTTAGTTAACACAAGGGGATCTGCCAATCGAGTAGGCCATGCCCAGTCAAAACTTCCACATACAGTATACGGGGATAGAGTCTCCACAGTGTGCATGAAGAATGTATTAGGGAAACTGGTCTGGATTAGTCCTGCTTCAGGCAAAGGCAAACCCATCCATGGGATTGCTTTTGCTCAAGGACCAGGCTGCACCTGGTGGGTAATGTGGGAGGACACAGAGGTCCAATATGTACTGCAAGGGGACTTAATTTTGAGTGAGAACAGCCAGTGAATTATATTGTATGTTAATTGTTAAATGGCTGCTGGGCGTGATGTAGATGGTATAGAATAAAGGGTGTATAAAGTCCTGGTTTGGCTAGGATAGGGTTAATTTTCACCAGAAGCTGGGGGAGGTGACAGCCAGGATAGCCAACCGAATCAACTACTGGATATAGTGGAGGGGTAGGGGGCGGGGGAGGTGGCTAGCCCAGGAAGATCCTCAGGAAAACCTACAGGTTTTATGCACAGTGCTAGGATCAGGCAGTTTTCATGAGCACTGTGGTTTATAGTACTTGTTTTACCTATTTTTTTTTCATTAATATTATTGTTACTACTCTTGTTTCTTCTCTCATGGGCATTGTTCTAATAAATTCTCCTTATCTCAAGCCATGGGGTTTTGCCTTTTTTCTCCCTATATTCCTTCCCATCCCACCAAGGGTATGGGGTAGGAATGGAGGTGGGGAGACAGTAAGCAAGTGGCTGCTTAGTGGCCAGTTTCCGTTTGGGCCAAAACCATGACACTAGCCTAGATATTGCCTTTCCTGCAGAAATTTTCTTTTGTTCTGCAGTTGGCAATTTAAACCATCATTCTGTGGTAAGTTTTGTAGTGTGCTACCCAATTTCTTTGCTTTGAGATCCTGAAGTTAAAAAGGTGTTATGCTTTTTTTGATAGGAAATTAAGGTAAACACTTTTAAAAAGTCTAATTAAAATAAAACATACACCAAAACATTCTTATCAATTAAATCAACTATGAATTTTAGTTACTATTCTTGTAGTACAAGAACACTTTTGTATAGAAAAATGTACATATATAATCAGATAGATTAATAGCTACAAGTGTATCTGCTCTGAAAATGAGCTATTTTCAAAGCTGTTTTCAAAATATTTTTCAAATAGCCCATAATATTAATTGCCATCTGTCCTGTTTCAGTTGTGAACCAGGACACTGTCTTACAAACAGAAAGATTTCTGTTTGTGTGGTATAGGTCACCTAGTCAGGAGATAGAACAAGTGACATGGAACTGTCCGTAATCCTTTTCCTGCTCTTACTGTGTTGCATTACTGAGGGAAATACTGAAAAAAAAATGGTGGTATTTTACCAAAGTAGAGGAATTCTCAAAATGTATAGAACCGATGCAGCCAGCTACCATACCATTCTCATCTTCAATTCCTGCTACAGCTCTAAGCTTAGCCAGCAGATGCTGCTCTCAGCCTATTGCCAATTGAGAGAGTACTCACAGGAAGCTGCTGCAAGTTGTCAAAGCCTGAAATACCACCTGTGCTCTTTTAAATGTTGTTAGTATGTGTGCACGATTTGACCCAGAATCAGAAGGTTTTAACTAGAACCCTGATGCACTCTATTTCTCATAGAGTGCGGAAACAGCACATATCTTATCTGAGTTCAATGAATAACAAATATTTAGTACAGCAGAAATCACACAAAAACATACCGTAGATCAGCATATGCTTTTCTTGATAGATGAATACAATGATCAAACTCATGACTAATCATGATCTGTATGAACAATTTACTACCAGGGCAGAAAAGAAAAAGAAAAAAAAAAAAAAGGAAGAATTTATTTACTGCAATAATCTATTTAAATGAATAATTTGTCTAGTTCAACTGTTAATTTCTTCACATTGTTTTATTTTACTTCCCTGTCAAGAATAAAATTACCATTTTATTTTTCAATTCACCTTTTACTCCTAGTCGCTAACATCAATAACTCCTGAGACAATGTGTTATGTCTTTCAGCCAGAAAAAAATAGGGATCCACCAGAATTCATTGTTGCCATGTTTGACCAGATAGTAACTTGAGATTGACAAATATGTGAAATTAGTAACATAAAGTGATTGATTCTCTTCTTACATGGCATTTCTGCTGCAAACATGTAGCATGAGCAAACAGAACTGGAACTCAAATGCAATCTCTGTAATGATTTAACAGTATGCCAATAAGATCTTTGGTTATTGAAGATACGTGAGACAGAGAGGATTAACTCCCAGACCTAATTGAACTTCCTGATATGGACTCGCCAAGATTATGATTTGTTTTGCTCTGCGGGCAGACTTGAAACCCAGTAAAAATCTCTAGAGTAAGTTGCTTTATATAAGAACTAATGCTAATTTATATGGGGACTCTAAACTGGATCATAATAAAATTTAGGAAAGTTAGATTTCTGGACAAAATCAGCATTGCTATGGCCCCGGTTCTGCTTTAACTGTTATCAAAAATGAGATATGCCTACTCTGAAACACCTAAATCCCAAACATTACATCTGAAAGGACTGGTTGGAGTGATGTGGCATTTATACCCCACAGATTGTCAAAAAGTATGTTAAATTGATGTAAAAAAGTAGCTGAGGTAGCCAAGTGTGAACTGATTGCTAACCTAAAAGAAACTTCTTCTTGCTTCATAATTAGTAAAACAAAACATGCTAGATAGTGGTAAAGATGAACATGAAAAACATAGAGTAATACTTAGTATTTCCACAGCTGCTGTACAGTATGAATACAGTGGCAATTTTAACTGATTGGGCAAGTATTCTCATAGGCAACACCTTGCATTTGTTTTATGTACCCTTGTGATTTCTTTTACAGTTTAAAGAACTGTAAACATAAAGATTGAATAGGACACAATTATTTTGCCTTCAATTTATTTACTTAATGCAAGTAACAAGTTCCACTATATAGACCATATATCACTGTCAGTTGCTTTGTTTAAAGTAGTCATAGTGCGTGTCCTCAGTCCCTGGGAAAATTGTTTCAACAATTCATCTCAGTGTGAACTGAACTAGTGATTTTCTTATGTTTTATTATAATAAGAAGTCACAGCAATGGCACTGTTATGTAATCATTATTACCAGCTTTGAGCTGGATCCTCTTTCAAGAAGTGGTTGTCAGGACGGTCTATCTGTGAACATTTTCTGTGTTAAGGACCTAGGAAAAACACAGTTTCAATGTGGGCTTTTATTGTCTTACCTTAATAGTATCCAAAAGTATGATAAAAGCTTTATAGAAATAAAAACATTAAAGTCTCCACTGTCTTAACTTCTGATGCAATGAAATGGTGCAATAAATGAAGAGGAAGAGAAGTTTCACTATCACATTGGAAAATGCATTATCTTCAGCTCTTATTTAGCCATAAATTGAATAAGAATATTTTTGCACATACTCAGGCAAGTAAGGTTTGTGAAGGGTGAAATAGAAGATCAAAGAAAGTTCTCAGGTAACTGATTCCACTGTGAATAAGACACCTAGATTTTGTCCATCATCTTGAGAGCTAGAGTAAATGGTCTGGTAGAAACACTTGAGAGAGTATCATTCCTTGGCGAAAACATTATCTTGTATTCATTATTGCTTTTCACTAAGAACAAGTGGTAGAGTGTTAAACCCTCAGCGACATGTTTTCCCTGGTTTTTTCCTTCAGGGAATAGTGCTGCTGTGTCTTACTTAGATGTATGCAGTGTAATGGCTTGCTATAATCCTGAGTATCATAATTTTGTCTGTTAGGTAAGACAAATTCAACAAAAAGTCTGTGTTGACCTTTATGCTAAAAGGTCAAACTGCTATCATATTCCTTGCTTCTTATGTACAGTATAGGACAGGAAAAGAAAGAGAGTGGGGTTGTGAAGGAATATCGTAATTCCTTCAGAATACATATGCTCATAACGAGGCTTTCATATATAAAATCATAGTATTTATTCTGGACTTACAATGCCATGGATGCAAGAGATACGAAATAAAAGGTGCATATTCAGGTAACAGTAACAATACCTTACATTTACATATCATTCCTTCATCAACAGCAGTTCACATCTTTTACAAAGAGTTCAGCGTCATTATTCTATTTACCAGCTGGATAAACTCAGAGACTTATGTCCCTTAGCAGGCCAGTGGCAGAGTCAAGACTAGAGTAGTGGCCCTATAGTCTATTTAGTAGGTCATGTTGGATTCACTTAAGCTTGTAGGTTCTTTTTTTGGTAGCCATTTTTCCACTAAAAGCCATTTTGCATTTCATAGCCAGATTGCGGAATCCCTTTTACTACCTAGTAATTAACACATAAAACATGTTAAAATAATGTAATTATATGTCATTGCCAAATAAGAGGTAAACAAGAAATAATAGGGTTTATGTTAAATGATACTGCATATATAGTATGCCATGCCTGTAGTCAGGAAAAAAACCCCCAAACTACTATGTTCTCTCTACTGTGTGGGCTCTGAAGGTGGTGTTTTTCTTGTATGGGGTATACGACAAACACTGTATCTGTGTCAGAGAGAGGGACTTCACTGCAAGGTTCAAATTAGTCCAATTAATGTGATTTGAACTTCACTCACAGGTCCAATATGGAGACTTCACTGCAAGGTTCAAACTAGCCATTTATTTGAATTTCACTCACAGGTCCAATATGTCACTACTGTAGGTTTTATGGATACAATGGAAGAATGCACTATTGCAATTTAAAAAAACTATACACAGAATACTCTATTACAAAAGCAAGTGATTCCTGGAAACGTACTATTAAAAATTAAAAGCATGCTTGATTTTAAAGCATGCCAAATATCACTTGTGCATTTCTTAATCACCCTTTCTCAGATAAGGGTTCTCAATCAAAAGGAAAATATCCTTTGCCCAATGCCTCGAATAAGTTGGGAAGGATCTCCTACAGTCCAGCTGTATTGTTGGAAAAACTTCTCCAAAATCTACCTAAAAGCTTACAGTTTTAATCCTGTATGGGATCAGGGGTGGGGAGGGGCATGAAGAGGCAAGAAGTATGCCCGAGGAGATTGGACTCTCTAGAATGTTTATCTTTGGTGGTGTGATGGGATTTCCCCCTATCTTTTTATGAGGGCACCCTACTAGTTCTACTGATTTTATGATGTCTATCATACAAATGATTTATCTCAGGAATAGTCAGTGGTTGAAATGAGACCCAGGGTAAAAAGTTTGTTGTTTGGACTCCATTCATGTTTCAGTCCTCTGTCTCCTAATCTTGGACATCTCAGGGCTGTGTCATTTTTCACAACTTCTGTGGGTCATCACAGACAAGGGTCTGTGAAGGAAAAACAGAACCAAGCTGAATTAACACCTTCCTGCATTTTGCCTTTGTTCACTGAAAACTGTTTTACAGGTATCCACAGAGACAGGTGCACACTTCACTGGGTTAAAAACTGTTTGGATGGCTGAGCCCAGAGAGTTGTGAATGGAGTAAAATCCAGTTGCTCGTTGATCACAAGCCGTGTTCCCCAGGTCTCAGTCTCATGGCCAGTCTTCTTTAATATCTTTATCAATAGATGAGGGGATTGAATGCACCCTGAGTAAGTTTGCAGAGGATACCAAATTGAGCGGGAGTGTTGACCTGGTTGAGGGTAAGAAGGCTCTGCAGAGGGGTCTGGACAGGCTGGACTGATAGCCCAAGGTCAATTGTGTGAGATTTAATGAGGCCAAGTGCCAGGTCCTGCACTTCAGTCACGGCAGCCCCATCAATGCTACAAGCCTGGGGAAGTATGGCTGGAGAGCTGCCTGGCACAAAGGGATCTGAGGTCTCTGGTGGACAGCCAGCTGAACGTGAGCCAGCAGTGTGCCCAGGTGGCCACAAAGACCAATTGCATCCTGGCCTGTATCAAAAATAATGTGTCCAGCAGGAATAGGGAAGTGATCATGTCCCTATATTTGGTGCTGGTGAGGCCACAGCTTGAGTACTGTGTTCAGTTTTGGGCACCATAGTATAAGAGAGAGATTAAGGTGCTGGAGTGGGTCCACAGAAGAGCAATCAAGCTGGTGAGGGGCCTGGAGAGCATGTCTTATGAGGAGTGGCTGAGGGAATTGGGATTGTTTAGTCTGAAGAAGAGAATACTGAGGGGAGACCTTATTGCTCTCTGCAACTACCTGAAAAGAGGTTGTAGAGAGGTGGGTGTTGGTCTCTACTCCAAAGTAAGTAGTGATAGGATGAGAGAAAGTGGGGTAAAGTTGGGCTGGGGGAGGTTTAGATTGGATATTAGGGAAAACGTCTTCCCCTGAATCCCCCCCGTCCTCCTCCCCTTATATTTGAGCTGATGTCATATGGTATGGAATATCCCATTGGGCAGCTCGGGGCA
>VYZX01013412.1:17577-33740 GCA_013401335.1 Brachypteracias leptosomus
AGCAAAATTCATCTGAGTTTAAGATGGTGAATGACACTATGGAAGGAAGTTGCTTGTGCCACACAAACGTTTGCACCAATGCAGCACCGACTGCAGAAGCCCGACCATCACACCCGCAGTGTCTCTCAACCACAACTGCAGGAAATGCAGTTACACTGCAGCACAAAATAGCAGCGACGTGGCTTTTACTAGTCATTAACAGTCAAGTTTATGTGCATGCTTGACTTTCAAACTTTACATACACACCAATTTTTGCTCAAAGATCTTCCTCAAAAGTGAACAAGTACCTTCAAAGCCATAAAAGTAGTTCAACAAACAACATACAATTCAGCAGAGATCACCAGGCGAGGGAGGGATTTTGGCTGACGAAGTAGTTTAGCAGTGTTTGGTTTAGAGAATGTTTACTTTGGGAGATACACAAAAACCTAGCGTCAAAGTTCAGATTTAAACCCTGCCATTCCCCTTACTCCAGCTATTCAACACATCCTTTCCGTACAGTGGCTTAAAGGTAAGCTTCATTTACATCTGGTGTTATTTTAGGTAGATCCAACCAAAGATGTACATATTGCAGAGTGGGGGAATGTTCTGCCTAAGTGCAGCTGAGCAATAACTGAACGTTGGTGGAGATGAGAATGTAAAGCTGGGAACTACAGACAGCAAATTCTGTTATGCCAAAAGCAAAAACATTTATCAATGGACAGAGTATCTCAGCCCTAAGGGCCTGACTTCTGGGGGCGGGGAAAAAAGGTCATGAATTCATGAAGAAACAATTAAGAAAAAGACTGACTCGAGTCCTTCAGTCACAGTGTAAAATGCATTTAAAAAGCACCTTCTGTGGTTCCTTCCTTGTTGCAAAAGAATTCATTTTTTGTATGGGATAATGACATTAAATGCTTTTAGGATTTCAGGCTAATTAGATTAGGGGGAGAATTTCAAAAATTAAACTGTTAGTTCAGTTACTTCGGTCCTGCTACAACATGTTTGAAAATGTTTTCCTTTAAGGACTGTTTTTATTCACAGATGTACAGGTATATATATCTGTATGTTTTACTTCTACAAACAGCTCTTTGGACTATTTGCTAATTTAAAAAAGCATTCTAATATCTAAATCCTAGTAAGACTTTTAATACTGCAGTCCCACTGTGGTATTTAGTGCAAATGCACATCTTTCTCCAGGTTTGTTGCTAAATCCCTACATCCTCTTTATTCCATCAAATTTCAGCTTTGCTCTGCTAAAAATACCCCCATAAAATTCCCATTTTTTGTTGTAGCTACAGAATGTCTGTTTTTCAGATTCTTCAGTACATCTCAGCCTTCTGGTATGCTCCTTTAGTGGATGCCTAGTCCCTCCTCCTACCAAGCTGAAATCTCAATCTTATCTTCACATCATATTTTTAGCATACACTAGTAACACAGCCAGTACACATTTGAAGTGTTAACAGGTTTATAAATAAAGAGTCCCACATGTTTTAGGTAACGAGTTTGTTCCTGCTGAAATATG
The DNA here is from genome assembly GCA_013401335.1 of Brachypteracias leptosomus. NCBI lineage: Eukaryota > Metazoa > Chordata > Aves > Coraciiformes > Brachypteraciidae > Brachypteracias > Brachypteracias leptosomus. Next base: position 19,079 of record VYZX01013412.1, read on the forward strand.
CCAATAATGACAACTTCCATGGGAGGAGGTTCACCAGTTTTTGGCAGGGTGGAAGAATTACATAAGCAAAACTGATTACCAATAAAACAGATTCATCCACCCAATTAAGCTCTGTTCCACTAAAAAAAAAAAATAAATTTAAAAATGCTGTCAAATAAGGTAACTATAGTTCTTCTGCTGTGACAGAATTCAGCATGGACCTAAAATTAGAAAATAGATACCTTAAATTCAATTACCTTATGCTGTCTCAACTGTGCAATGTTATCTTCCAGATTTTGACCTGTCAGAATGAAGTTCCTATTTCAATTGCTTGTCCTTGCTCTCATCATAACCTCCACACTTTGTGGAGTCAAAGACTTCATGGAGCACTTTGAAAGCCTTAAAGATACACAGACACATGAAAATGGGACCTATGATATGCCAAACCTACCACCGGAGTTTCACAGAGAAAACACTATCACTAATGACTTGATTCCTGAAGAGGAGGAGGAAGAGGACTATCTAGATCTTGACAAGATACTGGGTGAAGATGACTACGGTGACATTATTGATGCTGGCCCATACATGGTTTCTGAAATTCAGCAAGGAAATATTCTAGAACTATTCCAAGGCAAAACCAGAATCCAGCGCCTCAATATCCTCAATGCAAACTTCGGCTTCAACCTTTACCGCAGCATGGCGGACAAGGCCAACTCTTCAGACAACATCCTCATGGCTCCTGTTGGCATCTCCACTGCAATGGCTATGATTTCTCTGGGGCTGAAGGGTCAAACTCAGCAGGAAGTATTGTCTGTTCTTGGCTTTCAAGACTTTGTTAATGCCAGCTCCAAATACGAGCTCATGACTGTTCACAACCTCTTTCGCAAGCTCACGCATCGGCTATTCAGGCGCAATTTTGGTTACACGCTAAGGTCTGTCAATGATCTTTACATCCAGAAGGACTTTTCTATTCTGGATGATTTCAGAAACAATATGAAAACATACTACTTTGCTGATGCCCAACCAGCTGATTTTTCAGATCCCAACTTCATAACTAAAACCAATGAACGCATCTTGAAGCTGACCAAAGGATTAATAAAGGAAGCTCTTGTGAATGTAAACCCTACAACCCTGATGATGATTCTCAACTGTCTTTACTTTAAAGGTAAGTATCTGATATTTCAATCTTAGCAATGCATTTTCTCAGTTTGCAATTCACTGCATACTTCCTAAGAAATCCCAGACTGAATTTAAAATGTAGTCTACAGTTCAAAAAAGCCCATCATCTCACTCACTTAGAAGAACCTCTATTATTAGCGCATTTTTGCAAGTTCCTGTAGCACACTGATGTTCCAGTCATGCCCTGAAGCTACCGGGTATTGTACAAATAGAGCAAATGCTTATTACATCCAAAACCTTACAGTCCAAAAGTGAGACTAAAAAACAACATGTGAATGAAGAATAGTCTCAGAAAGCATAACCTTTGTAGGAGTCTCAGATGATAAGGTATTAATTAATGTGTAAGTTTAGTCACATTCAGTCCTGCTTCAAATTATTGGCTTCATTGAAATAGCAGAAGTTGATCTCAGTTAAAATACTTAACATTTCTGAAGTATTCAGCACTCATAGGAATGACTATAAAGAATTTCAGCTGCAAGTATGCATTTTTTTATATGATTAGAGCATCATGCTGTCAGCAAGCCTGCACAGGGGATTGAAGAGAATAACAAATACCAGTAACAGTATTCTTCTACAACTAAAACCAGATGCATCCACTACTATGAATACACTATAGACTGAACAGTTGAAGACAGTTGAAGTAAAGACTGTATAATATATTCTTATTATAAATCCCTATTTTCTACCTATTTACATTTAAAATAAGAGTCTGTGGTGAGATTTTAAACATTAGTTATCTACCTCGGGTTGAAAGTTTGTTAATTTTTAAACAAACTTAAAATTGAATTAAATGAGCAAGAGGTGGGAGATGCCAACAAAAGAGGAAGTGAGGCAAAAAGCAATCTGTGTAAGACTAAAGTCAGATGAAGGCAACTTAAAATACTGGTAAGGAAAGACAGATTATCACAAAAGGATAACAAGGTTTGGATTACAACATACTACTTTTCATAACTTAAAGGAGTGTCTTTTTAAAAACCGTGTCCCCGCTTCCAGGAAACAAATGCTCAAGGACTCTTACACCTGCCTTCTCAGCACTTGATTACAGGAACTTATCGGAACATCATTCCTATCAGTTTATTAAACATACCTTTTCTTGCTCACTTGCAAGGTGTTACCTCCTTGAGTAATGCCAGTAGTCTCTAAAAGATCTGAAGCAGTCATTAGCATAATATCCAGATAATCCCCTATACTGAAGTACCATCCAAAAGGGACTTATTTGCATCCTTATGTACATCTCTAATGATCATATTAAATACATGGCTTTACTGTCCATTAGATCATCCTAAGAAAAGGATTATGCAAAGTGAAACACAGGTAGTTTTTTCATAATTTGGTCAAACCTAAAATACCTTGTCTTTTTACTCTGAAATTATTAAATATGTGTGCTATCTCAAAATAGCAAAAACACCACCAAAAATAAAATAGCTTCAGCATTGGAACTCTTGAGTCACCAAGACCAAAAAGACTTTTGGCTTTTTCTTCTCTCCATGGAGTCCTGTTAGTCCAAATTGCCTTGATGCAAGGCAAGGCTGTAATTTCTAACCCTCAAAGCCAAAAAGATCAATTCTATACTTCTGTCTCCCATCCTTTTTCTTACAGTGACAATCTCCTGGTAGTTCCATTTTGAGTGGAACTGAACTTTTTACAAGCAAGTTCTGCTCCTGCTTTCCTAGTTTCCCCACCAGTCCTTCTAGATATCTTCACTTTTGTCCATAGCTTTCTATTTACAATATTTACACTGTCTGTCCCATTACAGACAAGCTCTGTTTAAGCCTGCAGAGCTAAGAAATCGGAGTATTCTCAGATACACAGAGATGCTGGGACAAGTGATACTGAGTAATAGGATACTTGCCAAACACCACAAAGTCTCAAGTTCCTTTTATATTAAATACCATCAAGAAACTATTAGAAACTACTCGTGCTAGTAAGAAGCAAGTTTTATCTTGCATAGGTGTCCAGTCTAACTCCAACTGAGATCTACCCTCCATTCTGCAGAGATCTGAGCAATCATTTATGAGCTTCCTGTCAAATAGGAGCTGTTTATTTTAGCCATGGTAGATCATAGCAGCTTTTGATATTGAAAAATTTCAACAGATACAAAATTGCTTCTGTGAAATTCTAGTCAGAAATGCAAGAGAGAAATCAACCAGTGGAGACAACCTCTGCCACCACAGATGGATCTAAAACACTCCTTGGGAAGATTCAAAACAAGAAGTCACAGAAGTCAAAGTGCCAAGTGGTTTCAGCTGACCCCAGAAAAGCACATGCCTCTTGCTGCAGAACAGTGTTTTACCCCAAGACAAACATATCTGCAAAAGTGAATTCAAGAAAAAAGTTCCCCAGCTCTTCTCTTTTACAAGGAAGAGCTGATAGTGCTGCTGAAGCTCCTCCAACCCACAGCAGCTTCGAGTCTTTAGCAAGCCGGAGTCCTCTGCCTGTGAATTCTGCTCCCTGAACAACAGTCAGATGCTGTATTTCTCTGAGAAGAGACAATCTGCTTGGGAATAGCATAATCCGTTTTATAGCCCATTCCCTTCAAAATATTAACCATGGCCTGATTGTTTCTCAGACTGTTCCCCATCAGACTGACATACGAAGAAACTATTAGAATGAAAATTGGACTTAAGGCTCTTTTTTGTTACTTCACAGTCAATTTGGCAAAGTCAGATTAAGGATCTCAGAATCACTTGCAAATTTTAAAAAAAAAAAAAAAAAAAGTTACTGATTAAGGTTAAATTTGTAGTCTCTCCACACAATTATATCCACACTTCCCAGTTACTTGCTTGCCAACAGTGACCTAAAAATCCAAAGTTTTAACAGGAAATACCAGTAACCCTGTTTCCACTATAAAAATCTATTTTTTTTTGCCCATGAAGAAAAACAAAAAATAATGTTTTTTCCAGAGCCTCCATTCTGAAAAGAGATCAATGGGAATACTGCTTTAAAAAAAAACACCTTCTTTTACACAGTTGATATCTCAGGTACTCAAAGAATCTTCACATAGAAAGATTGAGACCCTGATGGCAATGCTTTCTAGGCTGTGGAGTAGATTGAATTGTATTCTTTGGGCATAAACCTGTCAGATGAGAGGCTTGTGTAGGTGTGCTGACAGCACATCAAACTGGGTCAGCACCTAAACTCTTAACACAGCAAGTTAACTGGCTTGCATGAACTAAGTCAAGGTAATGCCTTCAGCATAACATCTTTCATGCAAAATGAAAACAGCCATTCCAGAGCTTGACATTTCTGATGCTTGAAACAGTCTGGTTTCAAGTACCAGATCTCTCAGAAATTAGAGCTGTGTCAGTTGTCTCGCTATGTGCAAGCCCTGTCAAATATATTGTGTCTGCATGAACTTTGCCATTTCCAGGCTCCTTGTTGAAAAAAATAGCCCACAGCAAGCCCTTTCAAATCTCCAGCTTGTGTTTACCTGCTTTTGTAATTCAGAACACTCAAATTAGACAAATGTTAAGTTAGAAAGCAAGCCAGGAATTTTAAAGTCACTTTAAAACTTGTCTTCTTATTCAGGCTTAATTGAAACAAACCACTTCCCACAGTAATTCCCAATTCATGTGAATTAAAACTGAACATAAACTGTTACTCTGGGAATATTTTATAAAAGAAGGATCTTGAGGGGTTTTTTTATCTGCTTTCTGCATTGTGTTAACAGGAACTTGGGAGAATAAGTTTCCCGTGGAAATGACAATGAAGAGAAGCTTCCGACTAAATGAGAAGCAAATAATAAAGGTTCCTATGATGCAGACTAAAGGGAACTTCCTCGCTGCTGCAGACCCCGAGCTGGACTGCAGCGTGCTCCAGCTCCCCTTCGTGGGGAACATCAGCATGCTGGTTGTACTTCCACACAAACTCTCTGGCATGAAAGCACTAGAAAAGCAGATAACACCTCAAGTGGTGGAAAAATGGCAGAAGAGCATGACAAACAGGTATCTGCTGAAAAGTACACCTTGTTAAAGTCTTAATATGTTTTCTTGATGGGATTGGCAAAGGTAAGTAAAGAGCATAGAAGGTAATATACGGTATTTTGATAGAAATCACTAAACCTAAACAAAACCCCCCAAAATACGGATTAATTGAATTAAAAATCAGGACCAGTGATCTCTCAAAATTTAAATGCCATCAAGGATTGTTCAGGCAGAGTTTCTAAGTATTTAATGTTGTAGATTTAAAGAAAAAGTTCTTACTGAAAGTTTACAATGAGAAGGAAAACCAGGAGTATGATAATACCAGGTTATTTGTGGAGAATAATCTCAGACGTATAGAAAGCAGCCTATGTTCATTCCAGCACTATGCATTTCAACATATCTGTCATGTAAAGGCACAGATTCAGTAATCACTATTATGGGAGAGAAAACTATACAGCCTCTCCTGTGCAAGGTAACAGACTAGCTGATACCTGTTGACAGACTTGATAAAAAGATAAGAAGAGCTGATTTGAGGGGCTATTCATGAATACAACCTATTTCTATTGTATACAATAAGTGACAAATCTCCGATTTAGTACTTCAGAAAATCTGACCATTCAATATTTATTACAAGCATATCTAACCATGTACCATACTTTTCAAAACCATAGATTTTATAGACACAATGTAAATCATCATAAGTTAAATATTAAATTGACAAACCAAAAGTTTTGTGAGAGAAATTAGTTTTTAAAAATACAGCTTAAAAATAAATATGCCCAAGTTTTGAAAGTAAAAATGGTCCCGTAAAGTTGTGTCCTGCTTGCCAAAGACTGCAAAAAACCCAAACCACAAGAGATATGTAAAGCAAATGACTTATGAAAATACCTACCTCCTCAATGATTTTTCTTTTTTGTTTTTATTTTTACTAGAACAAGAGAAGTGGTTCTGCCTAAGTTTAAACTGGAGAGGAGTTATAACTTGATTGGTTATCTGAGATCCATGGGAATAGAAGAACTGTTCAACGAAAAAGGCGACTACTCTGGTGTATCAGATGAGAAAGTCACCATCGACAGGGTATTTACACCTTCCTCTTTTCATTTCCCTTCTGATTACGCTGTACCACCCGGAAACATGGCAACACAGGAAAAACAGTTCACAGTAAGCTAAAATAACACATTTTCCTCATCTTTCCTGGAGGACACAGGAAGGACGTGGTTTTCTCTGCCCGTCCTTGTCTATTCATATAACAAGGAACATGTTTAATCAGATGTAAAAGGCACTGAAAGCACTGTGGTCAGTCAGGAACAGGACTACTGACAAGCCAGCATCAAAGGATTGCTGCCACACAGGGAGTTACCAGCCAGTGTCTCCAGGGGGTCACGAGCCAGACATGGAGGGGAGGAAGGTTGTGAGCACATCATTGGAGCACACTCTGTGAGATCCTAATTTCTTTTTTGCTTGTATTCCCTTTCTTGTTTGTTTAAACAGTTCAATCATCAAGGCACAATAACTGTGAACGAGGAAGGCACGGAGGCTGGAGCAATAACCAACGTGGGGTTCATGCCTCTCTCTGCCCAGATTCGCTTCACTGTCGACCACCCCTTTTTGTTTCTGATCTATGAACATCGTACCAGTTGCCTTCTGTTCATGGGCAGAGTTGCCAACCCAGCCAAGTCTTAAAAGCAGAGAAGACCTCCAAGACACTGCTATACAGGGGCTGTATAATTACATTTTAATATACCAGTATCATAAAGGAAATGTTATTGTCATATTAGCTAGTACAAAAGCCACTGGTATCAAAAGAAAATATATTATCTACAGGTAGTTTCAGGTGAATGGACTCATAGCAGTAGATAATTTGACTGCAATTTAAAATGGTTAGTGCCATGTATCAATACAAGTGTATTAAAAATAATATCACAAAGTAACTTACACTTCTGTGTTCTACTTCAGTGTATAAAGTGTAATCAATAAAATATTTAGACTATCCGGATTCTTGAAATCTAGCTCTAAATTTGTGCTAGTATGTCTATTTAAAATAAACAGAAATAAGGAAATCCTGAATACCTGATCAGTCTAAGAAGCCTAAGTCTCTCCTGGGTATTTTACAAAATCTAACTTGAAAAAGAGTAGGTGTCTACATTCTTTCTTTTGCTTGCATCACTTAACATTAGTAGACTTATGAAACTTACGGACCAGTGTACCAAGTAAGAGGAGATAAGAATGTCTTCGAGGAATGTAATGCTAATGGATCCACTACTTTTTCCCAGCATAACCTGGATGGTTTCAATACAGTTCTCTCATCTCTATTGGTACAAGCAGTATCAGAATTAGGCCTATCAGATAAACTATATAAAAACAGGATGCCTTTTATAAATGAAAGCAAAAATTATCAAAATACTCTTTTCACTGTGTCAATAGTACCTAATCTTCTCTACAAAAAGTGTTATTTATAGCAATCACAACATTTCTTGAGAAATCAAACACGCTCGCCACACTTGATTCACTGGACAAAACCTTTCAAATCAAACTAAGGCTGCAAACTTTCTGAATAGTTCTGGTAACAGCAGGAATGCTGTACAAAAGCCTGGTTTACATTTGAAAAAGTAAAAATTTACCTGCATTCTGTAGCATATCACTACCTACTTGGTACAAGGAACAGAGATGCATCTTATGTTCAAGTTATTAAAAACAATGAACATACCCACCTTTACGTACCTTCCTTTGCATCATATCTTTTTAAAAAAGTGTGCTTCACTACACAGTGAGGGCATTTTTATTATTGTTGTATCAATCTAAATAGGTTCATATTATAAATTTGTTTTATGTTAGCAAAAATATGCAGATTAAGCTATAAACCAACAGTTAATTTTAAGGATTGGGAATTCTCTTTAAAAGGTGTTTTTCCAATATTAAGTTTGACTTATTGGTTTTGTTTTATATGCTGCCATTTGTAATGCCGCATCTACTACAATTTTTACACATGACTGCCATTGAAATAGTGTTATTAAACAATGACGGATGATGAAGAGCTGGTATCGAACAGGGAGCTCCAGCATTTCTCTATTCCTAGCTCCCCTTGTGCTTATTTATAAGCCCACCATGTGGGCAACAATAGTTAACATTCCTATACATGTTATTTTATCTATTTTTTAAAAAAAAGCATATTCAAAAGATTAAATATTCATGCTCCAGATTTGTTTAGTTTATCAATGATTAAATAAGTTGGAGCATCTGAAATATGGGAGTTTTGAGACCTAAGTAACAGGAATTATTTAAGAGAAAGAGCTCAAGCAGAAAAGCAAATCAGCTACTGCTCAGAACTCATGATCTTCATACATTGTGCAAGAAAGTCAAATATTTGCTTCAACCACCATAATGTAACCATTAACTCTTGCTTCAGATTCTGGCACTATGTGACTCCATTTAAAGGTCACATTGGTTAAGAAAAATGCAGTTATCACCAGCTATTCAGAACAAATATATCATCAATAAAAGTTTAAAACAGAAAAGTACTTCCATAACTTTTGCATTAGGTCCCTAGCAAGCACCAACCTTTCCTCAATATGCAAGGAATGATCTTGCTTACACTCAAATCAATGCTGGCATCACTGGCAGCTGAAAAATACTCCCCACTAGAACTTATCTCTCCACACAGGACTAACCAGTTCATGTGAAAACTGAGCACCTACTGAGTAACAGCAATCCCAGACTTTTATAAACACATTTCTGTAAAGCTAGGATTTGGCCCTTGTGATTGCTGGTGTATTCAGGAACTGCTTAGGTTGGAAGCAGGTGGGAGAGGCAGAGGAAGGAAAAGAGCAGTTCTTGATCTTTAACTGGTGCTACTTTTAAGCTCTTCTCTTTAAAAAGATTCGGTAAAGAAGTCTGTGAGGGCAGAGTATGAAACGAATGATTCTTTCTGCTTGTTAATGGATGTGTAATATGAGCAAGCTACAGGCAGTTACTTGCCTACTGTAAGTGTGTCATATAATTTCCCCTTCTATCCCACTAGCTGTGCAGGAAAAGTTCCACAGAAGGATTTGCCTTCAGGAGAGCAGAAAGTGACGTTTTTCTTCTGCTCTCCAGTAAGTTTACATTTGTCTACAGACATTTGGCTACATTTAGCCTTATCAGGGGCTAAACTATAGCAGTTAATCTATCACATGATGACCCCTCCCCAGGAGAGAAGGGAAATCAGGAAAAGGAGAGAAGACCCGTGAGCTGAAATGAAAACAGATTTGATCAAACAGTGAAGCTAATACCAGTGCAAATATATACAAAGTTGTATCTGGCCCAGCAAAGGTATGGTGGTCACATCAAAAGGGAAAGAAGTTCTTGGGAGCAGGATTAGGAAGAGACTCAAGCAGAAGCCCACTGTGTCCTAAGGAAACTTCCACCTTTATACTGAGCATGACATTTCTGGTGTGGGATACACCCGTAGCCAACTTGGGGCAGCTGCCCTGGCTGACTAGAAGCTGCTAACGGCCTGCAGACCTGCTGGCCTAGGATTCCATCCCAGCAAAACCAGTACAATATTTTAGATGTTATTTGTAGAGGCTACAGCAGTTAGATAATTAGTCTTACTGACCTGGCAACCCATCTTAGATGCATTGAATTTTTGCTGGACATCTAGAAAGGCTGCACACCAATTTTTGACTGTATTAGTAGTTATACTTTGCCGAAAGAAGAAGAAAAAGAAGTCTTTTTTCCCCCCAGAAAAAGTTGTGATTCAAGACCAAAACCAGGTATATATCAAAATAAATGAGTCTGGAATGGTTGGTGTCCTTGCACATTTCCTAAAATGCTTTCAGATTAACGATCAATTCTAGTTTCAGAAGACACAAGATACTTCTTCCCCTTCCCTTCTCAATGATTCTTCTTCATTTTGTTTTTCCTTTCAAGAAGAATTCACTGTGCTGCCAAATAAGATTTATTTTTAACTCTGTTTCTATTAACTTCTGGTTCTCACTTTTCTCTTCAGGCTCCACATACATGCTGTTTATTGCATTGCATGTCAAACGCTATCCTGAGAAACATCCCCTGGGGTATTATTTAGGTCATGAATCTCTTAAATTCATGACTAGCAACAACATAACTCTCAATCACAAAACATTATTTATTAAACAAATGTCTCCACCCTTAGAGCAAGAAATATTATTTAACAATATTGCTATATTTCTCTTGGATGCTTGCTTCTGCATTAGTTGCTATTCAAACCATTTGACCATGAAATTGCACCAGTATTTCATGTATGTGAGAAAAACTATTCTGTTTGCAACCACCAAAGCACTGGCTACTCACCACAGCAATAACAGGAATAAGCACACCCAGATTCCCCGCACTACTGGAGGCCTGGAAAAGAAAAAGGAAGCTATCAAAATAAAAGCATTTGTAAAATGAGAAGTATTTCAAGCATCAACATTCCTGCTGTCTATGCAAATGGAAACACATGTCAACAACAGTTCCACATCTTGCAAATAGATGTGGACAAGATGGCCAAGAGAGCACCCCAGAAATCCAAAGGACGGGAACACCAGGAGTCTTTCAACAGAGCTTTTCAGGTGCCTCCTCATAGACTGGGCTGTCCCTCATACAAAGGATGTTTTCCTCTTTCAGTAGAGGGTCCTCTATATTTGGAAGTCAGATGTTATGCCTTGAATGATGCCAAAATAAAGCCAAAAATAAAAAGTCTGTAAAAAGACACCATGTTCAAGAACTTATTTAGGCAGGGGGAGCAGCCTTTTCTTTTGAAATATAAGAAATGTAAGGAAAAAGAAATCCCTTTGATTTATTAGAACATTTTTAATTGCACTCTCTGCAACAAGTGCATTTGCTCTTGGCCAAATAGCATTTAAAAACGGAGAACATTCAGTGCACACAGCATGTTGCCTCTCACCTTCTCTGATAAGGCAAACAGTGGTATCATAGACACCATGCTCAGAGATGTCTCCTCTCTGAAGCCTTTCCCTACCTCCCATATTCTTCCACCCTGGATTTGGGAGGGAGAACTCTCCAGCTTCCTCCTTACAAGAGAGAGACCAGGTACAGAGACCACTGGTCCTGCAGGGAGGAGGCAATGCACACATGCTGACAGGGCACAGCTTTGTGTGAAGTGGAATAAACCTCAAGGAAGCAATTTTTAAGTTTTTTTTTTTAACAAAGGAGGGGCAGGGTGGGGGAGGAGAGAGAGCACACACCAAATAGTCTTCAGATGAAACAACAATGACACAACCCAACTAAAACACATTTTAGTTATCTTTCCTGTAATGTCCGTGATAAAGCAAAACGAAAGATGGACCCTTAAATGTTTTTGAAGGGAAGAAAAGAACACCACTCAAGTCACTGTAAGGGGTAGAAATGACTGGAAAAAGTCACTGTATTTTTTTTGCTAGCAGCAAGACAGTCCACTGCACATGAGAAAACACTGCAGAGGCAGAGTGGAGATGGACGCCAAGACAGCCAGAACCCAGGACGTAACAACAGATGAACAGCAGAAACCCCACTCCTCTACTACATTTTTATTACCAAAACAGATTATCAGCCTCTTTATGATAATATATGTCACTGAAGATGAAGAATATGCAATGACTTCTATCCCTGGTCATACTCATGGGACATTTGTGTTAACTATCAGCAATATAAAGGAAGAAAAAAAACCAAGACTTTTCTTCCCCTCACAGAAGCCACTTTCACAGGGTTGAAAGATCTGGTTTAAAACAGAACAAATACACCACGGAAGCATCTTAATGGTTAGTAAGCAAAATTAAGTCCATTAAAAGGTTCACTGAGAAGCAGAGAACACAAACTATCTGACAACTATCAAAGGAAAGTCTTGCTTTTATTTGGGAGCACAGCAGGTGCAGTGTTTTACCTACTTTAACTTCCTTGAAAATGAAGTAATGCAGTCCTCAGAATACCTTTCATAAGTTACTCTACATTGAATAATGAGCATTCTAGTAGAAACCGCTGTCAGCAACTTCATACTAAAGAAACACTGCCTCCTAGCTCTAATCCTTGCTAAATCAATCACATATTTGTGCGACTGCAGGCAGATTTAAGTCAGTGCAGCAGTTTGTCTCCAGTGATTCCAAAACTGAAACAGTGGAAAACTATCCCTGAACAGAGGTGGGTGGAACCTAATTTGAAAGTGCTATTTTACAGCAATGTTTACAATCTGGTTTTCACCATTTCAGCTCACTTATCTGTAGTTAGAAGAATCTAAGAAACTTGTGGAGTTTTTCCACCACAGACTTCATGAAAAACAGATTCTAGACACGTCCTCATTCCCTTTTAGAAAAGTTGGCATCCCTGATTAAATGCAGTCTATCTTCAAAGCAAACATTCATTTCAGAGGGATTTACCCAGAGACTTCACTGATCTCACAAAAGGATGAAGACAGAACATAGTACTATTAAAAGTGTAGCATTCGTAGGAGGGGGGGGAAAATGAGGTTAAAAAGAAAAAAACAAACATTGTTCCCCCACATTGTTCCCTTTAGTACTATGAAAATGTGCCTATTTCAAAAGGAAGTATTACCTATCTGCCCTAAAAAGCAGGGAACACCACCCAAACCACATGTCCAAGAAAACCTTAACTTTCCACCACAAACAATTTGAATTATTAAGACATACACATGCATTTTTTGTATAGAAAATCACCATCAAACATTGTGTTTCTAAAAGTTGTCCTAAGGAAGTGCTTAGAATGCCATGAGGTTCCAGCACCTGAAAACCAGGAAGAAACATAACCAGAGGAAGGTTCTTTCTTTTGCTGAGGAAGAAGCAACCTCATTTTACTTTTCAAATGATAACATAAATCTCAAGAACAAAAATCAAGGTTAACAGATTGTTTATGAGTATATTTTAGAGCAAAGATAAGAGGAAGGTATTGTGGGGAAAGGCTGAGATTTTTGTTTGCAGCTTAAATAGAACAGGCACACCGAGTACCCTGGATTCTTCACTGAAATGGGATCTGCACTCCTATCCCATGCTGAGAACACATTCTTAGGTTTAAGAAGCACGATTTTTGCCTGTGTGTAAGGGTGTGGTTTTGATTCAAAAGACACACAGAAGACTGTTTAGTAGTGCTGTCTGTACAAATTCATGGCTGTATACAGTAAAAAAACAGTGAATATCTGACCTTCAGTGCTGGTCCTTTTTCACTTGCTCTCTCACTAGCTCTCTTTCCCTCTAGCCCAAGCTGAACAAACAGTTCCAGCAAGTTCATCAGTAGTTCATCCACAAGGTGCTCTCCTTGAATGTTAGCAGCGATGTTAGCGAGGGCATTAATGACTGCTAAGGAGCAGTGTCTGAGAAGAAAGAACACTTATGAACAAGCAGTTCCTCAAAGTTTTATAGTTTCAGTGCTTTCTTCATAATGCTGATAGTAATTCTTGTAATAAGGCTACTGACATTTTTTCACTTTTTTTAGGGGGGAGTTTTGTTTTTGTGAGTAGCAGCACAGCACTTTACTGATTATTGAAATGCAATCAGTATTTAAGCAAAAAACTGTTTGTAAACTTTGCCTCTGGAGGATATTTATTATTGTAACTGAGACTGCATGGGGTCAGACTGTTAAAACAGATTGACAGCAATAGTCTTCTCAGTTACTCACATACCACATTAAAAGATATCCAGCCTACCCCAACTACCAACAAAATCGTAACAGGGACTAAAATGCATGCTTACATACTAAGAATTAAATTGTTAATGGTTTGCTCCGTTTAAAACCAACCAAACAAGCAAACAACAAACACACACAAAACCCAGTAGAACTTCATTAGCTTTTCCAGGCCAAGAAATAAACGACTCTAGTTACAGATAAGGTAAGTCATCAATGTCAATTATCAGTTACAAATATTAACTCCTTATTGGGGGGGAATGGAAATTGGTACTCACTTTAGCAAAAAACATTTTCAGTAGCACTTCATAATGTAGATTCCTATTTTTAAACTAATATATTACTTTTTAACATCAAAGAATAAAGAACAGTACTATTTATAACCTCATTATAAAACTTACATTGAAAAAAGTAAAAATCCCTGATGTAGCATAAAGGATATTTGACATAGTGTTCACACATTTAAGGTGCATAGTTAAGAGTTACCTGTATCCGTGATCCTTATAATCTTTTGTGGCAGAGTAAACAACTGAGCTTGCTTTAACACTGATTTGCTGGAACAGATTCCACACCTCCTGGTAAATATATTGCTGTAAAAAAACCCCACAAACCCCAAATCNTGTAGGATGGGTTCCATCATTTTTGGGGTGTCCCTCAGGGCCACTGCAATGTGCCCTAGAGCACGAATTGTGTGGTCAGGAATCAAATGAGCTTCCCTGTTACAAAAAACCCCAAACCATACATGTAATTGGTCAACAGTTACGAAGACCTCCAAGAACAGTTACGTTTTATGCAAGAAACAGTTCAAATACTAAATTTAAGCATCATTAACAGCTTTAATATTGATACTCTATATATTCATCTACTCTCAACATTAACATTAGAGATACACTTGCACAAGTTGGTTTTCAAAATTAAATTTAAAAAAAACACTTAACAAAAAACCCCACCCAACA
>VYZX01013413.1:0-21327 GCA_013401335.1 Brachypteracias leptosomus
ATTCTGTGATTCTGTGATATAGCCCCTTTATCTGCATCACCCCAAAACGTTATAATGCTTTGTCCCAGCTTTTCCATGACCACCATGGGGGTTGGACCACTTCTTCCTCACCCACTTTATGTCTGGGGCAAAAGCACACAGTTGTATGTCTGTAGTAAATCCTCTGCTGACATCCTGCCAATTATGCTGTTGTGGTTTAAGGTTGAGTGGGCAGGTTCAGCAGCTATTCCACTCCCCTTCCTGCCACACTCGATAAAAGGACATAGAAAGTTCTGCTCGTCCCTTCCTCTCTGGGATTCCTGCTGGGACTGCTTCTCTCTTCATGGTGGGATCTCTGACTTTTCACATGGTTCGGGAGAAATCCAGCAGCATCTGAGATTCAGTTTTGTATATATTTGTATATACACCTCCTCTTAATATCTCTGTATATTCCCCTTCCCTTAATACCTTTTTGTTCCCTGTAAAATTGTAATCTTAACTTCCAACTTTGTGTAAGGTCTTTTTCCTCCCCCGGGAGGGAAGAGGGAGAAGGAGAGAGGGGGAAAGCAAATTCTGCTCCGTGGAACTTGCCCTGAGCCTTAAACAGAGACATAAGCCAATAATGTCATAGAGGCACCCCCAAAACAGACAGCAATAGCTACCCAAAATGCAGATTTATCGTAACCAAAATTACTCAGCATTCCTTCTAACAGAATTACAAGTTCAGATGTCAGTTGAGAATTTACATAATTAATTCCTAAGCTTTAAGAAATATTCTTTCTAGAAAGATGAACCAAAATGCACGCACACTCACTCATAAAGGGAAAACCTCCCACCCAAGGCTACCCAAAGGGCGTGTGGACTCACTCAAGGATATATCCAGAAGAAATATTCACTCACCAAAGTGGGGGATGAGGACTCTCTCAATCTACAGAAGTATCCTTGGATGGTGTCCCAGTCCAAGGGAAGTATTCATGACTGCTAGGCCTGCTTGTTCTGAGGGAACCCACTCAAAATCGACCCTCTGGCCGGGCTCCATTTATACCCTAGTCAAGTGTGCACTCTGGTCATTCTAATTAGTTGGGGGAAAGCACATGACCAAGACAGGGTAAGGGCACTGATTAATCATTGTGAGCTTAACCAATCTTTATCAGGTCTCTGGCAAGCCCTGGCCTTTATTAGATTTTTTTCAAGGTGGTTGTACCTGCCACACCTGCACTCTTAAGAACACAGCTGTCTTCAGAAAGATTTGCCTGTGAGCTTTTGAGAAGGGATCCTGCTACATCTTCTGGGTGGACAGTACTTCCCTTGGTACAGGATAGCAGCTGATTACCTGGAAGAAGCAGGAAGATTCTGGAATCCATGCCCTTGACAGTATGGAATGTAAGTGTAAGAGACCCTCTGTACTTAGGGAACCAGCAAAACAAAAGCAAGTCAGCTAAACCACACAAGGGAAAGCTTTTTCACAGGTAAAGGAATGAAAATCAGTGGAGTCAAGACCAAAATTAATCTTGCAAATTTCAGTGGTTGTAATCACTTAATTGAAAAAAACCTACAAAACTGCCAGGAAATGCAGTCATATCTTGGCATTGAACCACTCTGTCACATAATAATTCATACGCTGTCAGTACAGAAGGAACTACTCTGAGTAAAAGGTCTAATTGCAAGCAGAAACTGACAAGGGTAGGGACAGACTAGTAGTAAGCAGTAGATTTCTGGCTGCAAGAAGGCAAGTTATGATATTCTTTTGTTTGCCTTCATTCAACAGAAAGGAACTGGATTATTTTCAACAAGAAAGAAAGGCAATTCATACAAAAGTAATGGGAAAGAAATGTCTTCCGATACTGGACTTCATTAACCTATGAAACTAGCTATTGCAACATACCTGTGAGTCTGACCAGCAAGACAGATTGAAGATTATAAAAAATCTTAAATATTTATACATCTGATGGGAAAACCCCCCACATGATTACATGAGAGAGGACAGGGATTATTTATGGAAAGGATAAAAGCATTTCTGCCTTGGCATACAAACTGATATCCTAAGAGAAAGAAATTTCTTCTCAAATTTGGTCATTGTTTACTGTGAGGTTCCTTGCAACTTTACCTGGAGCAACAGATCTAGTCACAGTCAGAGAAGAGATTTTACCAATGCCAGCAATTCAAGAGATGGAAGGTGGTCTTCATCTGTTCCACTGAGTTTATCTTTCATGACAAAAATTTTAAAAGGTGAAAATACTATTTAGCATTTCCTCAGAGCTAGGCATTACACCCTAAGAGAGCAAACAAGAAAAGTCAGCTTAAGTTAGCATAAGCATAGGCTAGTTTTTGGGGTTGCTTTTTTAATTTATGGTCACCTGAAGTTTGGTGGAGGAAGGGAAGAGGATGAGACCCTAATGTTTCTTTAAATGCTCAAAACACTTATGAAGTGTTAAAATAAGGATCTTGGGCTCAGTGTCTACATGAAAAGTTTGAGAGTAAATTCGATCTTGTCAAATCAATACCAGCTCCAAATGTACTTGCAGTGGCCCTCAATCAGCTGAATTTGGTTCACTGAACAAGTTAAATCAGTATGATTATAAACCCCACTGTAAATCACTTAGGTTATATACAGATATTAACAACTGCAGAGTTGTATCTTCTCAGATGAACTGAGTCAGCCAACAACATACATATTCTTTCCCTCTGGCAGTATGAAGTAGCATGTCAGCTTATACTGCTGTCATGAGCTATTTCAACCACAAAGTAAAAAGCACATGGTTCATCCAAAACCTCATGTCAGGATTTCAGGTTTCAGAACTGCTCCTTTTCACTTATCCACGCTGTGTCTAACAAGTGAATAAAGTTTTCCTACGATACATTGAGAAGCATCTCAAGGATAAGATACCTATGAACGTTTTCTTCCTTAGAATTATAGGATTTTGGAAAAGTCCCATCCCTTAATCTGCAAGCTATTCCCTTGATGAAGTAGCCTGTTATCCTTGCTGCAAGGGCACACAGCTGGCTCATGACCAGTTTGCTGTCCACCAGGACCCTGCTTGTGCTAATTCTGCTGGATCAGCAACTGTTCTTGCACACAGCTTTATTGCTGAACAAACTGTTAGAGATAACCTTTCTTACACATACTACTATTTAGGCAACTAAAATGGGAAGCATCTGTGTTACACGGAAAAAAAAAAAAAAAAAAGACGACGACAGAGGGGAATAAAGTAAAGGTAATTCACTGAGACAGTTGGTAAACTCAGTCATTAATTCTACAACACGGAATTCAGACCAATGACACTTTAAGTGGAATTAAGTTTAGACATCTGCTATGTAAATTCCTTTCTCTGGACAAATTGTCCAGACTTCCTTCTTATTCTCGAAAGCAGAACGGATATGTGGGAGGATGCCTTTCATTTCAGCCCAATTGCAAGAGAATTACAGAAAAATGTGGGAGCATCCTAGGAAATACAGTCTGCTGCTAGCCTTGGATTTCATGTTGCAAAGTAGCTATATCAGTCAGAGGAATAGTGTCCTATTTCTCTCTGTCTGGAAAAGAAGACTTGACAAATAGCTCAAGGCAGCCTTTTTGTTTTCTTTGCCTCATCTTTCTCAGGATATTTTGAGCACAACCTGGTGAGGTAGAGCTGAGGGCCTAGTCCAACTGAGCGGTCTCAGAAACAGCCCTGTGATCCTCTGATGCCCTTTAGGTAGCTCTGAAATGCCTCCGCTTCCCTGCTCTGCTGTTGTGTATTCAGCTCACTCCCTGCTGCTGTGAGCATCACTGCTTCTGGCTCTTCTCCTGCAGTAGTACTGACTTGCGTGAAGGCAAAAGGAAAGTTTCTACTATTTAGAAGCAAATTTGTGTAGGCATGAATGACTATGCGCTACATTTGAGCTACCTTTCGTATGTTAGTAAAGATCCACAAGGGAAAGTCAACAGTTTTGTAACATCTTTGTGCCACCACAGAGGATGCAAAAGCAATGTTAGCAACCCTTCCCAGGCCAGGCTGAAGAGGCCCACTGCTTAAAAGATAACAAGCTAGCTACCATCTCCTCTTTGCAGTGAATCTTAATTCACTTCATGCTTGTAATACCCATGAACACAACCCATTTCTCCTTTATTAACTAAACACTTTGTAATAAAAGAAAAGTGAAAGAGCAGCAAGGAAAAAAGTAAAAATTAAGAAATAGGAAAGGAATTTAAAAGGTTTACATCTGGCTGCAATGGTAACACTTGCGTGAATGTTAAAAAGTTGAAAACTAGAAGATCTGTAACATGGAGAGATTGGTAAAGATATGGTGACTCTGAGAAAGCTCCCTTAATGCAAGTTATTCTTCCTTTGGGAGCACTCTGTATTGGACAAAATATGAGGGACAACTCAGGACATGGCTAAAAGTAAGAGGCTTCACTCCTGACAAAGCACAACATCACTATCATAATGTATAAGCAGGAGTCTTTTTGCTGGATGAAGAAAGTCAGTCATCCTCAGTGATTCAGGGCACAGAATGAAGCAATAAATAAATAAAGCTACCTGGAGCTTTTCCAACATATGTGAACAGCTATATTGAAAAGCTATGATTGAAAAGGTTTAAGTGCTGTGTCTTCCTCACTAAAACTGCTGCCCAGATACAGAGCTGATAATCTGATAGGATAGCCTATTCAAGAAAGTCAAGTAAAATTGAAGAGGGAACACAAACCTGTGGCAGTTGTGGATATCTGGAGTGGCAGTTCAAAGAATAGAATAAAACAAAATGTAAATTCACCCTGCAGTCCTGGCCAGGACATTTTATCTGTTTGGTAAAATGTAATAACATTCTATTTTGCTCTGTTCTGGTGTGGATGAGTTGTCTGGCCTCTGCAAAAATCTCAGTTCATGCTAGGAGCTAGGATTTGTTCCCCTCCCTGTGGACAGTGCTGGGCACTACACATATTTTTGCAGGGCAGTAACATGTCTTTTGGTGAATAGTCACAAAAAGAATCCCACCCATTAATAAAACATACCATCCTACTAAGAGTGTTAAAGGAAACAACTTTTCAGGTGGTTCCCAAAAAGGAATTTAAAACTTGATGGGGAATTCAAAATAATTCCATTTCATTTTCCAGATAAGCATAACTTCTAAGTTCACTGTATTTGTCACTCATACCTTTCTTGCTCTATAAGACTGCAGACATTGGCCTAGGCAGGGGAACGCTCCCTCTTACTCTTCTCTTCTTCTCCTCCCTGTGTGCCAGGAACTGTCTGGAACCAGAGAACAGGGTTGAAGATGCAACCTGGCTCTTTGGTGCCACCTCAGTTCTGAAAGTTTGAAAGAAGGCCCCGATGCAAGAATCTGTGTGTGGCATGTGTATTGTCAAGGAAACAGTCAAGTTTCATGGGAATAACTATGGGAACAAGAACAGAGTTTGGCCCAGTTTCAGTGTCAGTCCATGCATGCATGCTTTACTCCAAGAATAACAAGAGCAAGACAGCAAATCTCTCGGTAGGTTGTGCCAATTCGCTGCAATGATCTAAAGGTCTGAATGCTATGGTTACAACATAACAGCCCAAGAGCCAATTGCTAGACTCCCCCCTTAATGGTGCTGGTTCTCCTGGCAACTACAAATCTCTTTAAGGCAACACAAGGAGAGGCAGAGTATTTTCAATTCACTCGATCAATTATTCACTTGGAAAATAGGAAAAGGTACTACCACAGACAGAAGATTTACCCTGCAAGTGCAGGATGAAAACCTAGGTGTTCTCTACTGCTGCAGGGATGAAGTGTATGAGCTCAATTGGTACCTGCAGTGTTTGCAAAAGGAACAAGACTCACAGCTGAAACCAGGCCTGGCAAGGGTTCCTGCTGCCTTGAAAAATCTTGCATGTACTGAAGGAGGGAGTAGAAAAAGAGCATCTCAAGCAGTTTATTCAACTTGTTATATAAAATTAATGCTGCTTCTTCACACAAGCCCCTGTTAGAAAACATCTTGTTAATACATAACCTTGAAAATCAGACTGTGTTCCTGAGGTTCCTAAATGTAAGCTAATTTCTTAAAAAAAACACTTCCCTGTTCTTCATAAAACCACTTCCCTTTTCTTTCCCTTTCTCTTTTCAAAAGGTTGTTACATAGTCCCTTCAAGCTCACAGAAATCCTTATCACCACTAAGAGAGGTAGCCTCATCTCAACTTGCAGCCTATTGTAATTCAGTTATGCTTTCCTTGGGCTAGCTGAAGAACACACACACAATTTTACAACAGCTCAAGTTTTACCAGATTTTAAGTATTTTTTTAAAGGATATTTTTCAGCTGATCTGTTCTTAGACCTGCGTGACTTTTCTGTTGCATGAACATTGCCAGTACAAGCAGAGGAGTGGGAACTGGAATGTTTGGGTAGGGAGTGGGTGGGACCTTCCCTTTGGGCACCAATGTAGGCATACGAAGGCAAAAGTTTAAAGTGACGAAAAAACACAATTTTTTTAAATAGAAAACAATACCTAGAAAACATCTTATTAATACCTAACCTTGAAAATCAGACCATGTCGCCGAGGTTCCTAAATATAAGCTAAGTTCTTTCAGAAAACCACTTCCCAGTACTTCATAAAACTACTTCCCTTTTCTTTCCTTTTCTCTTCCCTCTAGTAAGCTCAATAACACAACAAAGCAAAATAAAAGTTGAGTCCTTGACAGTTAGGTGACATTGCAACTCAAAACTGAAAAATACAAATTAGAGCTTTGTAGTCTCTAGGACTGTAATCCTTGTTTGAGGCTTAAGCATCCGGATGCCAAATTTCTGGGACTTCAAAAGATAAACACTTTGCTGTACTGGAGTACAGCAAAGAGGTAAAAATGTAGCAAGGGACAGCTGTTATGAGAGAAAGCTTAGTGAAAGAGATTTTCAGGAGTTAACATAATTCCAAATACTTACTCCTATCCCTCCTGAAAATATATTTATATAAGTACACAATCATTCTGCACTGCTGTCTGTCAAAGACTGCCAGGATAAGGCAGCTGGAATTTGCCTGCCTAAGGGAAAGAAATTTTACTGGAAATCTTTCCTTCTCCCTTGGCTAATTGCAGCCTCTGGCTCTTTACTGTAACATGCTAACATGATTTTGCAAGCTGATTCTCCAAAACTCTTAAGCAAAAATTTAAATACATAATTCCAAGTTTCCTTCTTCAACAGAGGGTGTGAGCAGATGTTGCTGGCAATAGGGCCTGTATATGTTCTCAGTGAAGCTCATGAAGAGGTTTTTGGACTGGGACTCCAAAGATGAGTACAGACAGATAAGGGAATCTCTGCATTTAGCAAATGCTTCTTTGAAATAAGTTCTCTCTTCCAGCTTTCCCTTTGGGTCACATCCAGGTTCTGGGTGCAGAAGGAATTGATCATGCATATTTGTGTCTGTCATTCATCAATTCCTCCTAAACTTCAGCTTAACCCTTTGCTAGAGTACCAGTTTAGATTAGCCTTTCCAGAAAGCTGTATCTATCAATGAATCCTAGAGCAGCCCTCTGCAGATCCCTGATACCTCAGACACAAACAGCTCCCAATCCACTTACCAATGTGGTGCTACACTTAGTTTCTTAACAGAAGAAGTATTTGATATAGTCAGAAAACACTACAAATTGCAAAAACCATTAGCTTCTGGAATATAGAGAGTATAGAGACTACCTGTTAATGTATTTACAGACCTTCCTTCCCTTTTCGTTGCTGCCACTTGTTCTGTATCACAGAACTGTATCACATGCATATAAACATATTGGACATTGCAGATTTTGAGTGACTATTTCCTGAACTTCACAGTGTAACCATTGTATTTTAGGCACAGGCTATTGACTCTTCAGAGCTAGTGGAGAATATCAAGTTTTCATCGACCATTTCCAAACCCTGTCAGCAGACAGCTTGGGATCATCAGACAAAGTAACATCCTTGAATTAAGGGTTGGCCATCTAAATTGCTGTCAACACAGAAATTTGCAGATCAATGACAGCCTTAGCCATCACAATACAGATATCAACAACTTACTAAGTTCATAGGCTTTCTTGAATCAACCTGGAGACTAACTCATCAATTCAGGGGAAGCTGAGGTTCACCAAGAGATCGTTTTTTCTCCCATTATGAAACAGGCATGTCCAAAGACTGCTCTCTCCATTTCCAGACATTTCTGGATCCATGCAATTGAGTTATTCTGATCTGCCCCTGTGTACATGTGTGATTAAATAATGAGTTTTCCAGCACTTTTAATTGTCAAAAATTGTTTAGGTATTCTGTAATTATGCTATGAGAAGCTGAAATGCTCTGAATGCTGCCAGACTTGTTGAGAGGTTGTTGAGAGCAACAACCACTTCCATAAATGTTTCCTCCCCAGTGCTTATGTCTCTTTCTTGAACAAAACAATTCAAAGACTATAATATAAAGCATGTAAGAATAGTCACATTAGATGACATCAAAGGCCCGTTTAGTCTGGAATCTCAGCAGCATGTGAAACCAGATACCTATAAGGTCAGAAAAGACCTGCAATGATACTACCACAGAATACTATCACAGCCATTAACAGTTGTGGTTCTGGAAATTTCATAAGCCGCAAGCATTTTTCTGTATATTAATCATCCTCCATGTGAGACAGGACAAACTCTCTTTCATGAATTTTTCCTATCTCCTTTTGAATCCATACAAAATCAGCCCCATAACCTTTTGGAGCAAGGACCATGGCTCCCCTACATATTATATGAAGAGCTGTGTCCTTTCTTTTGTTTTAAAGATAACTGGAGGGGACAAAATCTATCAGAGTATCTACTATAACCTTTCCTTCAGTGCAAGGCAAAAATCACAGCAGTTTCCTTTTGCATTTCAACCAAGCTTACTTTCAGAGAAATGTGTGGGGAGGGCTGCAAATCAGAGAAAACACTAATGTTTTGCTGCTTTATCAAAAACTCTGGTAATTTTGTACCGCTGAACATCAGTAGAACTTGCTACGAGAAGCCTTAACTGTCCCACTTTTCCCCTGTGGTAAACTATGTCTCTAGAGTCTGAGGAACCTGAGAAGGAGGAAGAAGGATATCTCATTAATCATAAAATCCTCTTATGAATGGGCTGACAGCTACTATAAGAAATGTCAGCCTCACATGACACAGACACAGAGAACAGCTTGTAATGTAAAAGCTACCTCACCTGTAACTAGAACATAATGAATTAGAAGCAATAATTGGCCTTACGAGCAAAGAATAATGTCACTCTTATTCTTACTTCTTGTCACTTTAAATCTTGATATTAGATTCTTGCAGCCCAGAAAACCAATCGTATCCTGGGCTGCATCAAGAGNTCGATTCTATGATTCTATGATAGCTCTTAGTTGTTCACTGGTGAAAATCTTTGACTTCTGTCTGTATGAACACATTATCCCCTGTCTATTTGAAGTGGAAGCTGCAAATAGGCTCCTCTGTTGACCACTACCTGGAGTGCAATTTCAGTGTGAGAAATTGGCATGTTCTCAATATGGCTAGGCTTACTGTGGTGTCAACAAGAGTTTCTGCCCACTATGAGGTTTTGAGCTTTAAAAGGACTATGACCTTCATTTTCCAGTTAACTACTCGTTATTCTCAGTTAATCTACTAAGAATAGGCCCTATTGACTGGAAGAAAAGAAAATCAGTTATCCACTCATATGTTGTTGTATGCAACATTGGAAATAGCTCTAATTATTAAGATGAAGAAAGAAAAAGTGAAGAAGAGTTTTGATTAACATTTGCTAGCACCTCTAGGATTTCTGCTGTATGAAGGCTTCTTTATCTGTTGCACCTGATCGCCTCTAAATTCTGGAAACTGGAAAAACTTGTGTAAGATATAAGTTACAAGTTCTTAAGGGAAACAGCCACAGGAACAGGGGTGACACATGACATGACAGCATATTACGTTTCTAATAGTAATTTTTTCATTTATTGGAAGATGCAGATGTGATACAGGAATTGCTGAGTGAACTCACAAGGCCTGTTTATGCTTGCATTCATATTACATGAGCATACATTTCCCCTTGCTTTGAACTCCACAGTCCAATTTGGTGCAGCAAAGACTTCAATGTGGATAGAAACACCAGAAAATGACTACTTTGGGCAGATGTACAAAGCAAATGGCGATACCTCCAGAGTCAGTATCACTCACTTCTGATTAAAATACTGTAAGCTTCTGATAATAAACAATAATTTGGCTGCAGAAGTCACACAAATGGTTGTCTCCTGTACAATACTGGACTTTGAGCTGACGTAATTCTGACTTTGAAACAAACTTTTCTAAACAGCCTCTGCATGCCTCTCAAATTAAGGTAATTTTTCTTTGATGGAGTTCCTCATTAAAATGGATCTGGACAACCTATTCAAATACAATTGTTCTTCCTGAGAAGAATTCGTAAGCACAGATGGTAGCAGGATACATCTGGATTTGTCTGCAAAAACCATAATGGGAGTTAATAGTGTAATCTGAATAGGACAATTGAAAGGTAACAGGGTAAACTGCATGTGGACAGAACTCAGATATCACTTACCAAATGCTTACTGTGGTGCTTGAATAAAACCCTTATTTATCCAGAGGGTACTAAATTTCTGTCTGTGTCCCTCTCATCACTTCTTTGGCCTGGTCCAAATCACTTCAATTCTGGATTGCTGGGGTTTTTTTCTTAGCCACTTCCTTCCCTGCTGGTTTTGGAGCACTTTGGAAGTAGACATTATTTCTTACTAAGTGTGGTACATCTATCATCTTCCTTAGGCATCTAATGTCAGCGATTTGAATCACAGTGCTTTCTTTGGAAGTTCCAGGTACAGAGGAGATAATGTGCACAAAACTTCTTTCCTTGAACCACCTGCAAGAAATTCAGTGTGAATTTTCATCCCAACATGATGGAGAACATTTTCACACTTTCATCAGAGTACGTTAATAAACTAAGATAAGAACCTATCTTCAACACTCATCTGATAGCGTAACTCCTTTTTCCTGCTAGGCAATAATACCCATTTTCACCAAATCTACTACTTCTTGACAATCTACATTCATAAGTAGAGCTGAGGTTTTCCAGTCTCCTGAACTAGGCCAAACAGCACCTGTCTTCAAACTGAGTGCTGCATTTTTCAGTAGTGAAGCAGCTGAAATCCAAGCAGGTCTGCACATAAAGAACTGAGAAAGTAATGTAAAAGTAGGTGAGGGGATTTAAAAGCAACCATTATCACCATTACCAAAGAATAACTTCCTTTAATATCCAATTGTACCACATGAAAGATAAGTAAGCAAAATTGCATTTGCCTAATTACCTTGATTTTTTATTTTAATGCTTTTCCTCACAGAAAAAAAAGGAGACCCAATCTGATGAAATGTAGTTAATTACAAGGAAAATGTGTTGATTCCAAGTCCAGAGAGTTATCACTTAATTAAAAAGTACTAAAGAAAAGCAAAGACTTCTGATTAGCATTTAACTGTACTTCATTAAAATCAAAGCAAGACAGAGCTGCATTGCACTGTGCAAGAGACATCATTTCCAAGGAGGACTCTGAGATAGCCAACAATCAATGCAGTTAGTAGTTCTCTGATGGGAGAAAGAGAAAATGTCATCTGTCAAGCAGCGTAGTTAAAGCAATCTGACAGGAGACAGTGGCAGGATAGGCAGCATCATTGTACCTTAGTCTGCTACACCTTGTGACTTGTCTCAAGCAACTTGCAAAATAGTAGCTTAAGTCCACAGCACATCTTGCAACTCTGATAATTTAAGAAGGTATGATAAGATTTCAATAATTTATTGGTCTTTGCAATAAAGCACGGGCAAATATAAGTGATACTTACACTTTGGCACTGAGGAAAGCTATTGGATCTAAAAACATGAGAAATTCCTCAGTTTTTAAGCAATAAATATGATTTCTGTGTAGCCCTAGAAAAGAGACAGGAATATATTATGAAATTAAGTTTATTATTGTGTTTCCTAATATCTGAACAGTGTCTACAGTAGTCCAGACACTATCTAAATTAGGTCTGCAACCATATAATGTTTTCTTCACTCTGGGAGAGTTTGTGGTATGATAAGAAGGTGGGAGTTAGACCATCCAATTCACTTAGGCTCTTTTGGAAGCCAAGGCTGTCAAACCTGAAAACTGAAGAAACTCCTGAGATAGCATGGCTATCTATGTAATTAAGAATAATTTCTCCCATCTGTGAAAGTCTTTAAATTTAAGATTGCACAGACACAAACTGGCAAAATAAGTCTATTTCCCAGATGAAAAGGCATTATTCAAATTCCTTACTGGCAGTGTATTTACAGTCTAAGTATAAACATGATTTGAATCAGGGAAGGAGACAGAGCTGGGAGGTCAAGCCCCTAAAAATATAGTTTATAAAGTAAGGAACCAAGGAAAATGTCCAATACAAGCCTGCCTCTGAATTGTAATGAAACAGTCCACCTGGAAAAAAATTATTCATGAGGGCCGTGGACATAACATGAGGAAACAGAAACACAGACTCATCACGTAAGTTAAATGTAGCCAAGGACACATGGATTGTCCCAGTTCAATAAGAGGGGAGTTTCCTTCTCTAACATTTTGGTGCCTGTTTTTCTCACCTAAAAAGTGTCCCTCCTTGGGTAACAGGCCAGCAGCTAAAAGAGGTGCCTGTTATAATGACTGTCTTTACATTATTCTGCTTGGCTGCTGATACTGTAAAAGACTAAGGGTATTCTGCTATAATGCCCTTTTTGGCAAGTGCTATGGGAAACCTGATCATGGAAACCACAGAGGCTTGTGCAAAAGAGAGCTCCTTTTCTATCCTCCTTGAAAGAACACACATGCTACTATCACTGAGAATAGCCTACCCTTCTTTTCACCTTCCTCTGTGGGCTCCCATCTCTTTATAAAGCTAAATATAAGTTGCATGGCTAGCTTTTTGAAGACCTCTCAGAGCCTGATCACGCCCCAACATTCAACTCACGGAGCACCCTGGGAGACATAGCAGCTCCTCAAGATTGCTGTAAACTTCACTGCAGCAGGATTTCTAAGAATTATTAAGTCTGAGGCTAGTCAGATGAGAACATTTGTCCTGTCTGCAATGATTAACATCTGTGTAACTACCACATTGTTCTTCTCAGCCCTCCCAAGCACTCACTTTTGATGAGATGTCTCCCAAGCTAAGCTGCAGGGATAACACAACGTTTACCATTCTTATCAGTGTTGTCTTCTTGCGTATGGTCTTCTGGCCCTGGTCATCTGTCCTTTTGTGCCTAACATTAAAACTGGATGTTCTCTAGGGATGAAGACAGCTTAGAAAACCACACAGCAGTAACAGGGGCAAGATTCTTAAACAGAACATCAGGCAGCTTTATGACAACAACACTTAATTTCAAATGTGATTGGTGGTAGGTCTGATTCCCTTCAATCTTCATATCAGATGGGATCTGGAAATGTGTATAAAGAAGTCTCAAAAATGCACACACACATACACATCTATATACTGATGGGAGCTAGCTAAACACCCTAAACGTGCAGTGTATCTATTTCTTGGCTTAACCTTCCATAATCCAGCACAATCTCAACCACTATGCCCAGAAGCTGCCAGAGCACCCATCTACTTGCAACTGAAGTGAGGTCAGCAGGCTCACAAGGAGCAGCACACCCTGCTTTCTCCTTCCTCAACCTATAGCAGACCATGTGCCCAGCTGTTTGCAAGGAGAGATGTGGCAGCAGCTAAAAAAAGTGTCATTTGACCCATTTCTGTAAAGCACAAATGGGGCAGAAAGAATACTCTGCAGGCTATGGTTTTCTATTGTTTTTAAAGTTCTGTTTGTGATGAGCATGGGCACAGCTGTGAGCTGTGTATTCATGATAATACAGAGGAACCATTTTGCTGTGAGTACACTAGCTCTGAGAACCAAGGAAATAGCCATCCATGGAGAAACCATCTCTTAAGGCTGACCACAGCTTCAGAAATGTCTAAAGCACAGCCAGCAAGTCAGTGCTATAGGCAAGTAGTACAAATCTCCAGGATCAGCCACCAACCCCATGGAAAGTTCATGTGATCAGGAATAAGGAAGTCAGGTCTGTGAGCTGGAAGTGATAATATGGATGAAGGGATTTGTGGAGGAAAACCAAGCCCCTCATGGTAGCCAAGCTTCCCTGTTCTTGGGAGTCAAAGGGTAGGCTTTACCCAGGTTTTCAATCCAGTCTCCACATGATTTTTTTTTAATGTCTTTTTAACTGTCCTTTCTACTTCTGGAGATAAAATGGTA
This sequence comes from Brachypteracias leptosomus, assembly GCA_013401335.1. Lineage (NCBI taxonomy): Eukaryota > Metazoa > Chordata > Aves > Coraciiformes > Brachypteraciidae > Brachypteracias > Brachypteracias leptosomus. The sequence goes on from VYZX01013413.1 coordinate 14,195, forward strand.
AGGAGGAGTCTAAATCAGATGCAAGTGATGCATTGGGATAATTTAAACAGTCACTTGGGAAGAAACTGAGATGCACTGATTAGATTTTTCTGATTTGGACAAAACAACAACCTAATACTGGGTTTTGACAGCCTGTGGAAAGGAGTCAAACCCTCTAAGTTCTGGGAAAACTTTGAGCTAGCTAACATGTGCTCAGAATTGGTTTAGTTTGTGGGCTGACTTGTGGTTGCTGCTTTTTCTGTTACTGATTTTGTTTGCTGCATGCATTCAGAATGTGCCTGCTCTGCTGAGTCAGATACTGTCTTACATCTGCAGTATAGATTGCCCATAGAAAGTGATCTAGTGAGCTTTTCTCATGTACAGGCTAAAACATACAGACTCTGTTGTCTTCTGAAAAACTCCTTCGAACTATTGTGGCTATATTTTTAAATGGCAGGTTCTGACCTTTCTCCAGAAACATGATTGTGTTCTCACTCCTGATTATTAAGACTTCTGAAGGTCTCACACAGGCATTCTTTGATATCAAAAAGTACAAGAGCTGTAATAATTAACAGTAATGAATGGAAGTGCTGGAATTAGCACAGAGAATCTGCAGTCAAGGGGAGACCTCCTGCTTTGTCTTTGTTAATTTTGATATAGAAGGTTATAGCTGAGGATGCAATTAATAAAGGGGAGTTATACAAGTGAAATCACACTTCCTACTGAAGATAGAGTCAAGATTTTATTAGCAAGAATACAAAAGACAGATAAAAACTGACAGAGGTTCAGTTGCAGAAAATACTGATGTCTTTGCAAAGGCTGTATTTAAAAGACCAAAGATACAACTTTACAAATAATTTTTGGAAGTTGTACAAACAACTGAGGATTTGTATAGAAGAAGCCAAGGTACTCCCTGTCATAGAGATAAATGATAAATATTCTGTATTTTTCCACATTTGCCTTACTAATCAAGCATCAGTTATTTTCTGTTATTGTTTATTTCTCATAATTAAACAGATTTTTCTTAAGGCTGTCAGGACAGTTCTGCAGTAGTAGAGAGTTTCTTAGCAACGTCCTGATGTTGTAAATTCAAAGCATGTTTTCATTATCAGAGTAGAGTGATTTCTTTGATGTGTACAGTGTCAGTATGACATATTCAGCATTAGCAAAATGTGTAAGAAAGAGATTTTGGTTTTTTACCAGATATCCTTTTACAAAGCTGGCTCTAATTTTACATTACCTTGGCCTACTGTCTTGGCATACAGAGCTACAGAGCCTACAGAATGGTTAGACCAATATCAGAGGTCTATAGTTTGACCTTCAGCACCTTGCTATGCAGTTGCTGAAATGTAACAGTGCGTAGGCAGGTGTTACAAAAAAAAAAAAAAAAAGGAGCAATTGGCAGAAAAAACATAACTAAACTGATACAACTAAATATGTTCCACAACTCGCTACATCCATCTTTGAGCAATAGCTCAGAGAGGTCCATAGGCCAGGAAAGATCCAACAGCCAGGAATATGCTCTCATCATCAATCTCACCCCACCTCCACCCAGAGGGAAGATGGCATGACTCTGCCTTGGAGGATATCTGACCATGGAGGACCTCCAGGGATGCCTTGGACCAAGCTCACATGGCCAGAGCCACTGCATTCAGCACCCTGCTCCTCTGGACCGCTGAAAGCTTCACATCTGTCTACATGGAAAGTGGAGTAGAGATAACTTCTTTCATCTGACTTAGTAGTGTTCTTTGCATTACTAGTTACTGTTTCACAGAGGCAACAAATACTCAAACTCCTTCTCATGGATGTGATTTTGGTGCAGCAATTAACATGTGTGCCTAGTTTGTCCTGACTCAAACTATGACACCAGATTCCAGACATCTTATACAGGAGTGACAGTACTGTATAGAGCAGCAGATAAAAATCATTACAATCCTGTTTCTTTGGTAATATAAACAAAATTGTGCCACTGCATGGAACTACTTCAGTTGTTGAAGCCTGCTCAATGTTATCACTTATAATGCAATTTTCGTAAAATTTTTAATTTCTAGGGTTTTTTCCTGTTTGGAATTTAGATGGCCTCAACTTTGTATCTGAGAGGCACAGAAAGCAGTCTGGTGGGATGAGTATTAAAAACCTTCTCATTGCACAAACTATTCAAGTGATTTGTGCAGGGTCACAAAGACAGTCTAGGAAACTCATGGTAAGTCTCCTGAAACTGAGATGGTCCTTCGGCTGCTTTCTGAACCCTCTTTTTATCACTTGCTTCATATTTCAGTTTCTTGCGGTATTTGTTTCATGAAACTGTGTCACAAAACCAGTCTAGATGGGGCAAGATCTGGCACTACTCTAACATCTTGTCTTAATTTGCAGATTATTTATCACAACTTAACTCTCAAAGCCACAACAAATACAAGACATCAAGTCTACACTGAGCTTTTGAGGCTTTAGTGTTTAACAAAGCAGCTAGCCTGCAGACAGACTGTTGTGGCTTTCTTATTTGTTATTGTTTTACTTCCCTTGAAATAGTATCTAAATGTTATTTCACAAATACTTGGAAAGAACATTTAGATCATGCAAACCTCTGCATCTTTTATTCACTAGCTGTATTTAACTTCCTCAGGCCACTTCTCTCCATCAGCCATTGTATATATGAAACATATGGGTGGAAGGTTTTTTATATATACGCCTCTATGTGTGTGCATATGCATATCTGATAGATATACCATAATTCAGTATTATAAAATATACCCCCAAAATTTGACCAGTTTTCTTGTAAAGTTTCCTGTTTTTCACTTATTCACCACTTTCTGGGCATTTGTTACAGAAGCAGAACAAGCAGAACATGATCAGTTTCCTACTGCAGTTAAGTTCTTTGACTTTGGACCTTTACCCTGAGTAGGTTTATGTACCTACTGTTGCATCTGAGCCAGCATTTGCCTACAATCTCTACCTGTGGGTATCTCTGTGCTACTCTTCCATGGGATTCAGAGAGCTGTTTCCCTTACTAGAGCAGGCATTTGCTTTGTTTATCTCTCTGTCCTCATGTGTAAAATGACATCAACAATTCCTCACATATGTTTTTGAAGGAATCTCATTCTTGGGACAAAAAATATCAGGTGAATGCAAGGTGGCATTATGCTTAAACCTGTCTATGGAGAAGGACAAAGCATAACATTCTTTTATTACAGCTGGAAGTTTCAGATGACTGTAAGTGGGAGCTGTATGTCTATCTCCTATATCTTTTTTGAAGAGACTAGCCTAAAGATTTCTGTGTAAAATCAGTTTATTTTAATACAAAATCCTCCTGGGAATATCTCCTCTCTTCCCAGCTAAGTATTTGCTGTCTTCTTTTCCAGCACAAGTGAGCTAGTCCTTTCTGCCTTCATATGTGTTTGGTTTGGAAATTAGACAACTTAATCCCACGTTTTCCCATTGAGATTTCTGGACAATCACTGCTAAGAAAAGAAACATCAATTCTTCACAGCTGGTACATTAGGCTATGTGTCTTCACAGTGTTCCTGTTGTGGTCAGCCCCAAGTAAAAGAAGCAAAGTTAAATGTTTTTTATACAGTCATGCAGCCTTTCCATAATGTTGCATACTCCTTAAAAAAGAAAAGCTTTTGCAATATTCAGAGAATAATTTTTTTTAAAAAGCCTTTCTAGAACTGAGTTCCTGTAGAGAAATACTAATGAAAAAACAGTGCATAACCAGACTCAGGGACACAATGAGCCCATACAAATAAGTTCTGTTCATGCAAGTGCCCTTCTGTGTGACCTTGACCACAGCCTAATCCCTTTGCTGTGCCTTGATTTCATTTTCTCTTTCCTAGCTACCTGCTGTGTCCTGGAGGGGAGGGATACACCACATCTAACACAATGAGATCATGATTACTGTGAGGGATTCTCAGTTTTTACAGTAACAGTGATTTCTTCCTTTCTAGTGGCAGAATTGTGTTAAACTGTATTAAATTAAGCTAGAAGCTCTGGGTTTTTTCTCTTCTGCTATTGATAGTCCTTGGAAGGCCCTGCTGGCTATTTGCTGTGCAGTTGACACTGTTTTGGTTTTACTGCTTCTGCATGGGCAGTGGAATTTGTAAGTGGGTTTATCAGCCTATGCTTGAAGAGAAAATGGAGCCTGAGCCCTAGCCGAGCATGGAAAGATGTGTTCGTTATTGTTTCAGTCCTCTAGAGGGAACTCTTACTGTGCTCAAAATCTCTTCATGCATTTCTCTGTAAATGCTGCAGGCTGCCCAAGTTGAGGGAAGAGCTACAACCTCTTTTTTCCACAATGAAACCTAGCAGAATCCCACTTCACTGAAAACCAGCAGTAGTCATCCTCAGGTGATAGACTTCCAGTTTTGCCAGAGCTCCTTTCTTAGCCTAGCCTGGAATTTCCATCCTTAAGAAACATTCAGAACATAGTGGCATGTATCCCCCCCAGAGTTGGATTTAGGTCTTCTCCAGTCCTGCTGCTGTGTGCGCTAGATCAGGTCTCCTAGATGATAGGTGAGGCTTGAATTCTGCTGTTTGTGTTCTGGCATCAGACAATAGAAAACTTCATCCTGAGGCTTTAATGCAAGAGATTGCCTGTGGGGGTGAAAGAACAGCAACTGTATTGTGAACACTTCTAACCCACACCATCTACCTTGATAACTGCAAAGGCTGAGACTCGTTTTCTTTAAGGATCCTTCACTAGTTCCCATAAGCCTTTCTTTGGTAGGAAGCATTACTTAACTCAGTAGTATCTCTTTCAGGCTTGAGTAGGTTTCAAGGTCCATGAAGGGCAAATATAGAGAAGAGGACTTCTCTGTGGGAGGGACAACTTCTGTATTTAGAGGAGTGTGGAGAAAGGTCTTTGTGGATATCATGGGGTCTCTGTTTTGAGCCGAGCTGGTCATAGTCATCATAGTGGATAAGTGCAGTTCTGTCACAGGACCTCAGTGGAATGATTGGGTAATAGGACAGGCTTCTTCCCACTCCCCTCTCTTGTTCTGTGCCTTTCCTGAAGATCAGCATCAATCTGCCAGCTTATCTTATTACCCTTATATGGAAATGTAATAAATCACCACTTCTGTTCATATTGCTTTGGTGCAGTGCCAGCCTTCCTACACTCCACAGATGTCTTTATAGGGAACAAGCTGTGACAGAGTGCAGATGCAAATCCAGTGGTGTTACTTTCGACTCGTTTAATACTGGGAAAAGGAACAGCCATGGATATAGAAGAACTTTGATCTGAGTCAGCATCCTCATCAGAAACAAGCTGGAAATTGTAAAGAAGATGGAGAAAAGTAGATAGTTAAACCTGTTAGCATTGCATATCTGCTTTTTGCAGAATTCTCCAGTCCACCAACTTGACCCTCCTTTGTGAACTGCTTCCAAAATCCTGCAAGAAACAAAGCATGTTCCAGCTTATAACTGAAGTTATGAGCAGTCTGAAGTCCCCCGACTCGGGGGGATAGGTCATGTGGTGCAGAAGGCCTGTCTGTGCTGGAACCTAAAGAAGAGTAATAATAAAACCACGGCATTTTGTTCTTTTCAGGTCTTCTAGAGGAGTGAAGATTTGCTATAGACAGGGATTTCTGATTTACCATTTATGCTCCATGAGGGAAAAGCATAAAAACAAATAGTTACCTGACAAGAAAAATAATACAGATCAAAGAGAAATTACCCATATTCCTTGTTTGTAGGCAGCTGTATGTGAGGAATGTCTTGTGTTAGTGCTGCCAAAGGGCCTAGGTGTGTGATAGGTTGAACTGTAACAAGTAAAGTAATCACAGGAACTATTCTAATTCCATGAACCCTACAACTGAGTAAAGTGAGCTATCAAGGAGTGGATATGTGCTATACTAAGTGGCATTCATATCATGCTTAAAAACTCAATTCTTCCACCTCCTGATTCCCAGCTTCTGTCATGTTTGTTTCTGCTATACAGCTACCCTGAAGAATTGTGTATGTACCACAGGGTGCTTAGTTCTCTTAGTGCTGAGCCCTGCACTTTTCTGCTCTGCTCCACTGCTCTGACAGAAGCCACAACAGATACATGTCAGAGGAGGGGGAGTGAGTACACTCTTCTCAAGGACCAAGAATGGATTAACAGGGCAGAGTTTTATTAGAAACCTGTTGGTTCAGGGAAGAAGCTGCTTTGACTGCTTCCCCTTTTCTGCCTTAAACTGGATCTGTTCATACTGACTTTACAAACAAGGACAGGACATGAACCAAAAAACAGTTCCTAACTGGCATAGACTCGGTACTTTTTCATGTGGAATTGTTTTACCCACACTGTATATTTTGGCCCCTATCCCCCAGAACTCAACAAGTAATTACCTTGTTATTTTAACTGTATTTCTTCTGGGCAGTCATTCCTTTTCTCTACCAAGAAGGCCCTTTTTGCAGATCACCAGAACAATGCTGGGCTGCTAGGTATGTATGTTGGGTGATGTATGTCTTGAAGGGGGCAAGAGAGAGTTGAGCGTAGATGTCCTGCTGAGACAAAGCTAAAGAACTGTCATCTGTGTGCAGTATAGCACCACTCAGCCAGCTTAAGCTAAACCGTGCTCACAATAGCTACCTTTTCAAAGGGAAGCTCAGGAGCAACTTCATGTGTGTGCAACATGATCGATGAAAAGGGCTTGAGCCCAAGTGTGAAATGGGGGCAGAGCCAGCTGAGCAGTTGAATACACACACTGCTGAACAGGCAGCGGGCACTTGCTTTTCCTTCTCAGAGGGTGGCTGGCTCTGCTTTTTGCAATTGCAATTTCTCTGGAAAACCTTGTGGAAGCAGGTGGCATGATAAAGTACATGTTCTGCAGCAGTGTAAGCAGCAGTTATACATGCCACTCCTGGTTTGGTGCCATCTTCCCAGGCCTGCATGTGCTTGCACTGAGGTACTCTTCCCAAGCTCACAGCCCACCTTTCTTCATTAGCTTTTAATGAAGGCCTTTAATAAATATAGCTGGCCACACTCTTTGCCAACTCCAGAGAGAAATAAATGATGGAAAGTCCCGTTACTCTGTTGTGTGGGCAACTCCAGAGCATAACTCGCAGAATGAGGGAAATTCATATTCTCAGAATTTCTATTCCTCTGACACCACATCACATCCATCATCAGATCATCTTCCTTCTCTAGCACAGGGGAAGAAAAAACCTGAAAC
>VYZX01013414.1:0-58243 GCA_013401335.1 Brachypteracias leptosomus
ACAAATTCTGCTCCGTGGAGATCACCCTAAGCCTATGCTATCTACAAGGGTTTCCATGTGGCAGCTTTTCACTCCAGGCCAGAAGCTTTGAAAATATGATGAGTGCATGGATATCCATTTCCAGTGAGTGGAGAGCCACTCCACTTCTGAGACCCTGGATGGAGAGAGGTTCCCTCCCTTAGGGGAAGCACTAGTCTTTAGCTGGTGACTACCAAGAACAGGAGCTGGCTTCTGCAGGCTAGGAAGGCACATCTGCATGTCCATTGTGTAACAGTTTAGAGTGTGTCTGTTAAAACAAACGGATTCTCAAGAATTAAGCTGCTTAAAGTGGGAAGAAACAAAATGATTTGGGAACATACAAACAAGTAAAATGTACTTTTGAGGGATGACTCTGCCTTCCTGCTGGTGTTTGAGTAGGTGGTAGGTGAGTAGGGTTCAGAGAGTTGGGGAGCTGCTGATCTGGAGAAACAGAAGAACTTTTTCCAGGAAATTTCCTGGAATTTGTAACAACAAATTCAAAGTGTCTTGCTTGACTCCTTTTTCTGAAAGAACTGATGAGCTTCTTGAAGACATAGCAGATAGCAGACACCACTACCATCTGAAATCAACATACCTTTCCACCTGTGGGGCTCATAGCTGTGCGATGTTACAGATACCAGAAGTTTGCATTGGCCTCAAGAAGTGATTAGACATATTAATAAAAGAAAATATCTATGACAGATGTTAACTGTACTAAGTAATTCTTGCTCAGGCACCTTCAGAAATGCCTATTGTTGGAGACTGGAGAAGCATCAATGTGTACCTTTAACTGTTCTTATGCTTGTTTTTGAGCAGCCAAGTTCTGGGCTGTCCAGTGCTCTTGCAAGTCAAGGTTCAAAAGATGCAGAATTAATAAAACCTGCAAGACATTCTTGCAGCTAGGTACTTGTTTAATTCCAAGGGAAACAATACAAAAAGTCTGGAAAAGCTTGAAAAATCTGTTGGGGAGCCCTGCACAGAGCTACAGGGCAGGCCTGCAAGTCTTGCCCAAACCCTTCCCTTTCTGTCTGCCTTTCGCAGAGGTCTCAGTACAGGGGTACAGTGAAGGGAAGCAAGTGGCTGAGTGGCTTTGGGAATCAGCCTCAGCATCACAGCAGCCAATTGGACTTATCCACTGCCTCCTGGAGGAGAAAGTGAATCAAATCTGCTTTAAAACTTGCATAAAACCCAAGGACTAACTGGGCTTTAGTAAAAAAGACAGGAGCAGCCAGCCTGGCTGCAGGATGAGTGGGGACCCACAACATGGGAAGCCTTTACCCATGGGAACCTGCTGTGCTGGGGGAAAAATAACCAGAGTTTAGTGCAGGACAAAGTGCCAGCTCTGCCTTGACTAGGGTCTGCAGAGACCTGTGCACCAGTGGTGGCTCTGCCTGCCCTCTCTGCTGGCTGAGCTGAGCTGGCAGTGAGCTGGAGTCCCCATAGGTGTGCACAGCAGCTGAGTGCTTGCACTGGTGTGTCCTGGGACTCCCAGCACGGAGCTACTTGCTGGGGAGATCCTATTTTCAAGCTGGCTGAGCTCAGCTGGCCCAGAGCCCAGGCCAAGGAGCTTAGGGCTGTTTGGATACATCCTTGTATATGTGCTGCAAGAGCCAGCAGATGCCTTGGGCAATGCAAAGGGCTTTGCATGGCCAAGACCGCTTGCTAAATCTGTGAACATTAAACATGCCTCAGCATGGAGGCCAAGTGGTGCAAACAGCCTGTGGCTCAGTAAACAGTCCTAGTGTCCAAGCAGTGCAACTGTCTGCAGGCTGCCTGGTGGAGATGTGGGGCTCCCCAGCCCTGCCCGGGACCTGCCAGGCACAGCAGAACCTTGCACTGGCCAAAGTGTGCCTGGAAACACTGTAAACTGCATGTTCCAGAGTTCTAGAAGATGTCCAAGTTACCAACTTCTTTCTAAAATGACTAAGTAGGGAAGAATGATATTAGATGGCTTTTTTAACTATCTCCTCCCAGTCCTCAACAACTATGTAGCCTTGAAAGAAAAAAAAAAAATCTGGCTTTGGCCTTGATGTGGAGAGACTGAACATCTTGGATAGCCATAAAAATAACAGGTAATAATGAAGAAGAATCTCTTTAATTTCAAAGTTGTAAATTCCAGCTTGGTTTGCAGATGAGCTGTATCACAGCTGTGGAAATAAGAAATCCAGCTGGAAAGCAGTGAGGTTTTCCTGCTTCCACCCTGCACTCAGAAGGGCTGGTTCAGACTCCCTGGGGGTAGGAACCAGCTCCTAAACTCCAGACTAACGGAATAGGAAATTTTGGCCTGTTTATTCATATGACTACCTTATCCTTCAGCTTATCCAATACCTGCCCAGAGCTGTATTCTTAAGGAAATCTAGACAAAGGAATGGATTTTGCCCAAGGAAAAGGTACTATCTCTTATGTTTTATATAAAACCAAATCTGTTTTTTAGAGCAAATATAGAAGGTCAGTCTCCACGAAGCAGGATCTCAGGATAGTGCACAGCTTGACAGGCTTTTAGAAATAAAACTTACCATCTGTAGTTTGTCAAATAATCAGAGCTTGCCCTCTTTTGGTCACAGGCAGTTGTACATGGGCAAACAGAGCAGGTGCGGCAGGACACACAGGAAGGAGGACACAGAAAGCTCTGCCAGATCTGACAAGGGAGCAATGGTTTCCACCCGCTAGAAGGCCATGGCCTCTCTAAGTAAATTCTGCCCCCACCACGACTGATGCAACTTCCCGGACAGAGCTTCGGTGGGAACACGCAGCCACCCAGGCATCAGGCTGCAGGGTCTGCCCGGCTCTTACACCAGGACAGGGCAGCAGTGAGCACACCTGTGAGAGGTGCCAGCAGGTGGAGGAACTCCTCCCCTTGTGATAGAGCTCTGGGATAATTGAGTAGGTTGAGAAGTATCAGGAAGTGCAAGAGGGAGATTCATCACTGGAATCATATCCTGCCCTTCCTGAGACAGGCAATCAGACAAGATGCATAACACAGTTCCCTTTCCCATCTCAATCTGACTGAACACAGTGACCAGAAGGAGAGGGGGCAATGGTGACAAGTTCTCGCCCAGCACAGCAGGTATATCCCCTCAGCAGAAACTCCACCTTCCCATGTGCCCCTGCATAACAGCTATGAGGCCCTGCAAGTGGAACCTAATAAAAATGAAGACAAAGATTCATTTGCCTTGGAAATGTGACTGAAATTAAGTAAGCCTACACCCTGCATCAAAACTACTTCTACAGAGGAAAAAAGAAAGGTAACTGTTATAGGTGACTCCCTTCTGAAGGGAACTGAGAGCCCGATATACAGACCAGACCCACTTCTTGGGGAAGTCTGCTGCCTTCCTGGGGTCTGGGTTAAAGATGTGGTGAGAAAACCTCCTAACCTGGTACAGCCCTCAAATTATTATCCACTATTGACTTTTGAGATAGGCAGTGACAAACTTACAACAAGAAATCCAAGGGCAATCACAAGAGACTTCAGGGTCTTGGGATAACTGGTCAAGAGATCAGGAGCACAGGTGGTGTTCTCTATCTCTCCAGTTGCAGGGAACAATGAGGGAAGAAACAGGAAGACCCATCAGATCAATACCTGGCTCTGGGTCTGGTGTCACCAACAGGACTTGGGTTTATTTGACTGTGGGTACACAACACCAGGCTTGTACAGATGGGGTACTCANGGGGAACTCATTTCTCAAAGTGGGAAAAGGATTTTTGCACAGGAGTTAGCAGGGCTCATCAAAAGAGCTTTAAGGTAGATTTGAAGGGGGAAGGGATAAAACCTGGCTTACTAGAGATAAGCCTGGGCATGGCATATCAATGTTTATGGGGTGGCATTCTAGTGAGGTTCTTAGGTGTGCCATCTTGGTGGAGGTAGAGGATGGAGTGTCATGTGATAGCAAAGACACAAGGGATATTGATGGGCTAGAAATCACAGAAGCATCTGGGAATGTTCAGGTAGGAATTAGGCCTTCTCCCCCCAGAAAGGTGACAGGATCAATAGTCCAGCTGAAGTGCATCCACACCAATTCACACAGCATGGGCAACAAACAGGAGGAGCTGGAAGCCATTGTACAGCAGGAAAACCATTATATAGTTGCCATCACAGAAACATGGTGGGATGATTCACACAACTGGAGTGCTGCATTGGACGGCTATAAGCTCTTCAGAAGGGATAGGCCAGGAAAGAGAGGCAGTGGAGTGACCCTATGTGTTACGGGTGCTTTGATTGTCTTGGCCATGGTGATGGTGACGACACGGCTGAGTGTCTATGGGTTAGAATCAGGGGAAGGCCAACAAGGCAGATGTCATGGTGGGAGTCTGTTACGGACCACCCAACCAGGACGAAGACTGAGACAAAATAATCTATAAGCAGCTGGGAGAAGTCTCACAATCACTACCACTTGCTCTCGTGGGGGACTTCAACTTACCAGATGTCTTCTGGAAATACAACACAGCAGAGAGGAAACAGTCCAAGAGGTTCCTGGAGCATGTGGCAGGTAATTTCCTGACACAGCTGGCGAGGGAGCCAACTAGGGAAATCTCCCTGCTGGACCTGTTGTTCACAAACAGAGAAGGACTTGTGGGTGATGTGAAGGCTGGAGGCCACTTTGGGCCTAGTGATCCTGAAATTATAGTTTTCAAATCCTGGGGGAGTAAGGAGGGGAGTCAGTAGAACTGCCATCCTGGACTTCTGGAGGGCAGACTTTGACCTGTTTAGGAGACTAGTTGACAGAGTCCCTTGGGAGGCAGCCCTGAAGAGCAAAGAAGTGCAGGAAGGCTGGACATTCCTCAAGAGCAAAATCTTTAAGGCACAGGAGCAGGCTGTCCCAGTGTGCTGTAAAACGAGCTGACGGGTAAGAAGACTGACCTGGCTGAACAAAGACCTTTGGCTGGAATGCAGGAAGAAAAGGAATGTCTATAGTCTATGGAAGAAGGGACGGGCCACTCAGGGAGACTACAAATAATCCATGAGGTTATGCAGGGAGAAAATTAGAAGGGCCAAAGCCCAACTAGAACTTAATCTGGTGACTGCCATAAAAGACAATTAAAAATGCTCCTATAAATACATTAAAAGCAAAAGGACAACTAAGGAGAATCTCCATCTTCTATTGGATGCAAGGGGAAAACATAGTGACTGAGGATCAGGAAAAGGCTGAGGTACTGAATGTCTTCCTTGCTTCAGTCTTTAATAATAAGACCAGTTGTCCTCTGAGTGCCCAAGCCCCTGAGCTGGACAACAGAGATGGGGAGCAGAATGAAGACCCCATAATCCAGGAGGAAATGGTCAGTCACCTACTACACCACTTAGATGTACACAAGTTTATGGGGTGAGATGGGATGCACCCAAGGGTACTGAGGGAGCTGGCAGGAGTGCTTATGAAGCCACTTTCCACCATTTATCAGTAGGCCTGGCTAACTGAGGAGGTTCCAGTTGACTAGAGGTTAGCAAATGTCACACCCATCTATAACAAGAAGGGCAAGAAGCAGGATTCAGGGAACTACAGGTCTGTCAGCCTTGCCTCAGTGCCAGGGAAGGTAATGGAGCAGATCATCTTGAGTGCCATCATGAGGCACCTACAGGACAACTAGGTGATCAGGCCCAGCCAGCATGGGTTCATTAAAGGCAGGTCTTGCTTGACTAACTTGATGTCCTTCTATGACAAAGTGACCTACTTGGTGGGTGAGGAAAAGGCTGTGGATGTTGTTTATCTGGACTTTAGTAGAGCTTTTGATTCTATCCCATAGTATTCACCTTTAAAAACTGCCTGCTCATGGCTTGGATGGGCATACACTGTGTTGGATAAAAAATTGGCTGGATGGCCAGGCCCAGAGAGTAGTGGTGAATAGAGTTAAATCCAGTTGGTGGCCAGTCACAAGTGGCGTTCCCCAGGACTCAGTATTTGGGATAGTTCTTTTTGATATCTTTATCAATGATTTGGATGAAGGGATTGAGGGAACCCTCAGTAAATTTGCAGAAGATGGCAGGTGTGTTGATCTGCTTGAAGATAGAAAGGCTCTACAGAGGGGTCTGGACAGGCTGGACTGATGGGCCAAGGCCAATGGAATGAGGTTCAACAAGCCAAGTGCTGGGTCCTGCACCTGGGTCACAACAATCCCATGCAACACTACAGGCTTGAGGAAATTTGGCTGGAAAGTTGTCCAGCAGAAAAGCTGGGCCAAGAAGGCCAATGGCATCCTGGCCTGTATCAGCAATAGTGTGGCTAGCAGGGCTAGGGAAGTGATTGTCCCCTTGTACTTGGCACTGGTGAGGTCACACCTTGAATACTGGGTTCAGTTTTGGGCCTCTCAGTACAAGAAGGACATTGAGGTGCTAGAGTGTGTCCATAGAAAGACAATGAAGCCGGTGAAGGGTCTAGAGCCCAAGTTTTATGAGGAGCAGCTGAGGGAACTGGGGTTGTTTAACCTGGAGAAAATGAGACTCGGGAGACCTTATCTCTCTCTACAATTACCTGAAAGGAGGCTGTAGTGAGGTGGGGGTAGGTCTGTTCTTTCATGTAGCAAGTTACAGGACAAGAGGAAACGACCTCAAGTTGTGGCAGGGGAAGTTTAGATTAGATACTAGGAAAATTTCTTCACAGAAAGGGTTGTTAGGAACAGGAACATGCTGCCCAGGGAAGTGGAGTCACCATCCCTGGAGGTATTTAAAAAACTCATAGATGTGATGCTGAGAGACATGGTTTAGTGATGACTTGGTAGTGCTAGGCTTATGGTTGGACTTGATCTGAAACATCTCTTCCAACCAAAACAATGTCATGATTCTATGATTCATTTAGCCTCTGATCTGCTTATGGATTTTGATGTCAGCTTTTCTCACAGCTCCCCATATTTCAAATGTTGCTTTTGTCATTTCCTCTTCTGAGCTGGTCACTGTGTATTATCTGTTGCTTTCTAGACACGTTTGAATTTTCAGTCATACAGATATTCTCACAGTTGTGAGAGTTTCTGATGGTGTTGTTACAATGGTTGTATTTCTGTTCCACACAAAAATATTATCCCTTTTTGGTTTTCAGGTACCTGTGGTTATGCCCCTCATGTTACAGTGGAGTTGAACCTGAAAATGTCTAGGCTTGGTCTTCGGATTTCAGAGCCACCATCTACCTTATATAAAGACCTAGTGTAAGCTGTGCAGCAGACTAAATGGATATCCTTCAGAGGAAATCCTTGCAATCCCTGGTTTATTTAAGGATGATCCACATTATAATAACTGACCACTGCATGGCACTATTGCACCAGCATCACTGTGGCACCAGCCCTGAAGCATGGGAAAGATAATTTAAATTTCTCCCGTTACCTCCCTCGCAATATCCCTTCTGCCAAGTGAACAGCTGTCTCCCTCCACCCCTGAAATATGCTCAGAATGGGGCATGTGCTGCAAGGTGGCAGTAGAGCCTGCCTCTTCCCATGCAGCGCTCTCTCCTCTCTATCAAAAACCTGATAAGAGGGTTTGATTCAACATGATGGGATCTGGCAACAGTGGGATGAGGAAGAAGGTGTTCATGCTCCCATAAATGCAGGTTTTAAACCATCTCCCCCTCTTTCTGGTAGACAAGAGAGAAGTATTTCTCTGTGTGGTTTAAGGTGCTGGAAGTAAAATTCTTTCCTACATTGGTCACAGAGCCTATCCCTCTGGCAGGACTGCTGACAGACAGACATATAGACAGCTCTGTGCATATGCGTGTGTAGGATGTTGCTGCACATCAGTGATTCTGGAGGGAAGGAACAGACAGATACTGCTATTTGGCTATAGAAGGGTTAGGATTTTGTTCCAATCATTCAAAAAACCCCACCTCCATGTGACAAGAAGCATGATAACAAAGGGAAAAAAAGGTATTGTTTCCAAGTTCTGGATTAGTGATGGGTTTAAACCCTACATCCAGGCCTCCTGACTTTGGAAATGTTTGTCTTGGTTTGAGCATAAATTTTGTGGCTTCAGTAGGACCATCTGAAGTGTGACAGGTTTGAATCGTTCCTGTTTGATTACTCGAGTAGTCTCCTCGTGGCAGCCCTGACATAAGTGATGGGTTAGCTAATAGGAAACGGAGCCCTACCCTCCCTTGGAGGGGCAGACATAGGACCTGTGGAGGCCACAGGTCAGAAGGACCTTTCTCGACATGCCGCACAGCTCTGCCCTGCTGCTAAGCCACCATCATCTATCTCAGTGAGAGGAGGGAGCATCTGCATGGTGCAACGCCAGCGCTCCAGGCTCCCTCCTGTCCTGGGGGAGGTTCCGGGCAGCCTACAGAAAGTGCTCTGCATGTCAGCATCATCTGCTCACAGCTCACGCAGCACGTCGATGGGCATCTGCAGCTAATGGAAGAAGCAGCCTATTTTTTTTTAATTTAAAAATCCTGTGCACTCCACTTGCTATTGAATTAAAAAATAAACAAAGGTATTTCAAGTAGGCAGGATGTTAATACTTCAAAAGTTGATGTTTTGAATATTTTATTACTTTTCAAGAAGGTCCTTAACCTGTAACTCCACACGAGAGAACCATGGCACCAATATGCTTTTGCTAGCACAAACAGAGAGGAGCTAGAAAGGCAGTACTGAAGCAAAATATAAGGAAATAATATAAGAAACCAGCCATGTTGCAGCTCTCTAGATATTTCTTTTTGCTATTATAGATTAAATATTCAGTGTATTTGAAAACAAGCTTTCAAAATATAGTTATATCTTAATAAAATGAACCCCAGACCTACAACTGTTAAAAGATCCAAGAGAACAGGAGCAAAGCATGGGCTCTGACATGGCTCACACTAACTTGTCCTTCACTCACTTCCCTGGTGCAGTCTTGGTACCTGTTGAGAAACATTTCCCAGGCAATGCTCAGGTCTGTGCTGGGATAGATATGTCCCAGGGACCATACCAATGGGCACTTTGGACGTGGACGCTCTCATTTGTGAGGGAACAGATTTTAGACCCATGGAGGCGAGGCAGGCTGCCCTGCTTGGCCTCAGCACCAGAGATTTGTCCTTTGTCTGTTCTGAGCAAGCATAGCCAGCAGGACAAACAGGAAAAGGGCTTGAAGCACAACCAAAGCTTGTTAAGTTGATGGACAGGGAAAACTCTAAGTGACTTGCCATTTGGAAAAGAAACCAAAATCCAGGACACCTCCAAGTAAGATCCTGGACATTAAACTGAAATATAAGCTTCACTGAAATGACCTCTTAGTGGGACTTAAAGCAATATACAAACTCTGAAGGCTTAGCAACATTGAAGATCTTGACCTCCAAATTCAGTTTGCTATTTGGCTTCTCTGCCAGGTTTACTCCTGGTAATTTTGCCAGAAAGACAAGTAATTTAGACAAGGAAACCCAGCTGCCATAACAAGTTGGAGTATTTCTGTCATTCTGTGTTACAGTGCTCACTGCACACATAGCTGGGCTTGCAGCCTTGCGCCTGGATCAGCTTCTGCTGCTTTTTGACTGTGGGCCATAACTTGGCTCTGAAATAAAATAGGCTGCATGGGTCAGAAACTGGCTGTTGCAAATCTGGAGCTTTTGGCCCATCACTCCTAAAGAGCAAGTAAGTGATGCCACTTTCATGACTTTAAATCAGAAAACTAAACCTAGAGGTAAGTCCCAATCACCTCTCCAGTTCTAAATGGGGTCCAATCCAGTTTCATATTTCAGCTCTGCAGTTCAGCAGCTTAGTAATTTTGTGGTTTTCAATAAATCCTGTAAACCCTCTTACTCTGAAAATCAGTATGTTAAAAGCCAGAATGTTGCTGCAGCTATTTATGTATGTATGAAGAGTTAACATTATTCACTTTTCTTTCCCCAAATTCCTTTCCTTTTTTTTTTTCCCCTCCAGTATTGAGTCAGGACTAAGGGGTGCATGTGCATCTATGTGTAGCTAGTTCTCTTTTTTAATAAACTCAGTGCTAGAGGTCACATTTACAGGCTCAGTTTATATGGTAATCTAGCCCAAGCACTGGAAAACACATAGCAGGGATTAGTCCTGTATTAGCAGAGAAATAGGCTTGGTTTATTAACAGGTCTTACTGAAGTCTCATTTCCATGCTTTTAGGACTACATCAGGTTTTCACTTGACATGGGCACATGTCTGAGAAGTAACGGAGTGAGAGAAGAGACAAGCCCTTTTTCAGTTCACAGAACCCCAATTCTTTATTAATCACAGCTTGCTCACAATGACATACAGGAAAATAGCACTAATGAAGAGCAGAATATGCAGGCAGCAACCTCCAGGGGGATAAGGACAACTTCAAAACTGCAGCTATTTTGGGGATGATGTATTAGGTTTGGTGATACTATACTTGGCACAAGCACCCTGTCTAGTCATTCCTCCTGCTTCAGCCCTCTTAGTCCTAGATGTCTGTCACTAGGTAGGGTTGGCTAACACTGAAGTGTAGAGGTCATGATGAATGGAAGTCAGCAGTGTCAAAAAAAAAAAGGTAACAACTGGCTCATGGGTTCCAGGTGAAATATTCAGTAGCCTCTTGTACTATTATTATACATGTAATGTGGTAGCATCAGGTAAGTATCATAGATCATGGCATCTACAGATAAAGCCACTTGATGCTATCTATTAGTTGCTCCATCAATAAATTTTCCAATGGTGAATTAAGCTCACTTTACAATTAGCATTTGTATGGCTGTTTGGCATTATCCAGAATTTGTCATAGCTTGATGGTTACAATGTGCTTCTTAAATTTGCCCAAACTGATTCCACTTGCTTTCATTCTGTTGCACAGCTATATTTGTTGCCTCTCAACCCAAAAAGCAGAAGTAACAAGTACTGCCCATGGTGATTTAACCTCAGTTGTACAGCACACTACAGAGTCCTGTAGTGTAAGCTGCATTTGAAGAAACTATGTTTAAAGAGCCTTTTGTCTTGGGCAGCTGAATGTGAAGTCACGATACCTGTGATCTAGTCACTGTTTCAATGAAGCTCATTGATGGCAAAGCAGTCTAGGTTATTAGGCAATGACTGGTCTCTAGCACCATAAAACTACTACTGACCTCGTGGTGGGTTGGAATGAAAGTCGCAGGGAACGGAATTAGACGTGAAGTGCTTCAAATGAACAGACCCAGCAAATTCAACCAAGTGGAAATAGACAACATCAGAAGCCTGTTACAGGACATGTAAGATTATGAAATAACTTGCATAATGCAATACTTGTATTTTTTAACAAAAATGTAAGTATTTACAAAATAAGATCCAAGTTTTTTAAACATCAAGCAAATCATTCTGCAAAGAGATCGCATTGGTTTTGTTTTTATTTTTGTTTCTTTTTAAAAGTTTTTTATTGAGTTCTTGATTTTTGTTTGTTTGTTTGTTTTTTTAACCATGTCATACATTTCCCATATTGATATCGCATGATCCATAATAATATAGGCAGGGGAAGTTTACTAATGGTGGGGATGGGTCGCATCCACCATTGCTGTTTTCAGCCAGACAGTTCCACCTGAAGCTCCTTGTTTCTACGGACCTCTGCAGCATGCCTCTCCTGGAAAACATGAAGAAGGGAAAAGTCAAGCAACTTTCTCATTCTGCCTGTCCAGGGAGGCTCCTGACAACAACCTGGTTAGGTTGTGCATCTGATGCTTGTGTAAAACTTGTGTCACAGCACAACCATCTTTAAAGAATGCAACTCAGGAGAGGTGTCATTGACCAGACCATCCTGAGGCATGTTCAATGCTTACATTCTACTTATGCTCTGGAGGTCAGTCTTTTATCTGGTATGGCCTTATAATTCTCAGCATCTCACAGAGTTTCACTTCAAAGGCTCAAACTAAGACAGGCCCACATAGAGAGGTGCTGCTTGCAGCATAAAATGTGCTATGTGCTCACATTTGCCCTTTGAATTCCTAGATGTTCAATTAAATATAGTGAAGGATGAGTGGACTTGAATTAATGGCTTGCACACTGTATGCAGAAGCAGCGTTAGTTCCTGTGGTATCTGCAACACTCAGGAACCATAAAGGTCCAAGAATTTAGTTCCACCAAGATATGTTAATCTGAACAGTTTGAACATCCCCTTAAACCAAAAGATGAAGTTAGCATTTTTTCTCTGGCTGTGATGGAGAAAGGATGTGGCTACCAAAAGTCAATGCTAGGCCCTTCTGTCCACTTTCAGTTTTCTTTCCCTTTACAAAAGCATTCATAATTTATTTAGACTTATTTGAGCCACTGTATATTCAGATACTTCCATGGAAATGGGCCTGTGGTCAGGAACAACAGCTGTCCAATGAACTTAGGAATGTTCTACTTGGTGTGTTTATAAAACTATTATTTTTGGTAGCTTCTGGGTTTTAGGGTTTTTTGGTTTATGCCTCTCTCCTTTTGACGGTCAAACTATCAGACTTCTACCTCTTGTGTTTGATAGCTGAAAAATGCCCCAGACAATCAAATCGCAAGCACAAGGTGACTACAGAAGCAAACATCCATCCCTAGCTGACCACAGTTTAAGGCACCACCTAGGTATTTCCATGCATTAGAGGGTCTTTTATGATAAAGAATTCACAGAAGTCAACAGTTATCTTTTTATTGTGTAAGCTGGACTATGGATCACAGACCAAGACAGCTTATTGCATCAACTGAACCTGTAAAAATCTTGTAAGATCCATAATTATGAATGCTGGATTTTATAAGGGACTTATTCCTTGGGACTCCTACTAACTGCAGTACACTGAAGTTATCTTTGACTGCAGGAACTTCTAGACAGCACTACCGCAGGGCAACTGTATAACTTTTGAAGATTTGGACCCAGATAGCTCACTTACACCTTTTCTGCATATTTGGGGTTCACTTTTGTGTTGGCAAAACCGTAGTCATGCAATTTTTAATTACTGTCTGTACAAATATTCTCAAATGAGTTACTGTCATCTTTGTTTAGAAGCCGCCTTTGGATTTCATGCACACATGCCATCACATTGCTGTGGAAACAGGGCTTAATAGTCTGTTGACATTAAACTAGGGCAGAGAGATGCTTCAGCTGTTCTTCTCATTTCCTTTTGGACCTCAAGGATAGCTAATTGGCTTTTCCTTTTGTTTTCATAAGATTTGGGATATGTGCCTGCAAACTAATGTAATGCAAAAATGTCAATCTGGGTACAGTTCTTAAGCTCAAGAATTATCCCATTTGAGTAGTTACTTGTAACATCATCCTTTAGTTTCTGTTGTTTCTTTCCTACTCTCTCCATCAAAGAAGCAGAGGTGCTTATTCAGAACATTTCACTGAAAGCCATTGAGAGCTATTTTCTTCCTGTTTGTCAATTTACTAACATATTAGGAAGTTTATAATTGAGATAAACAAGCGATGACTCATGTAGAACTAATTAATTTTTTTCTTGATGCTTCTAAATCTTTATTTGTATGTTTTCTTCTCATGTGCAAAGGTTGTTTTGGACAAGAGCACACTTTACCTGTTTCCTGTGCCTGTACCAAAGAAAATTTACTCTCTTTTAGGTGTAAGATTTAGGGAAGAACAGACCCCCTCTGATGTATAAGAAAGATTTTCTTTCCTGTACTTTTTCATCTTTCTCCTCTGAGAAACCAAGAACATAGACATAGGACAATTGGTTTATTTGATCTGTGACTTTTCTTAAAAGCCCAAATAAGTGACCTTTCATTTGTTCACAGCACTTCTTAAAAGCTAGAAAATCAACCTTTCTCTGGAGAGAGGCCAGCAAAGGGCCATGAACATCAAAGACTTGGAGCAGATGCTCCAGTCTCTCCTATGAGAAAAGGCTGAGAGAGCTGGGACTGTTCCTATGAGGTAAGTCTGAGACAGCCTGGAGAAGAGAAGGGTCAGGGAGACCTCATCAATGTGTATAAATACCTGAATGGAGGGTGCACAGACTCACGCTTTTTTCAGTGGTGCCCAGTGACAGGATCAGAGGCAATGGGCACAAACTGAAACACAGAAGGTTCCCTCTGAACATCAGGAAACACTTTTTCATTGAGAAGGTGATCGAGCACTGGCACATGTTACCCTGAGAGGTTGTGTACTCTCTGTCCTTGGAGATATTCAAAAGCTGTCTGGGCAAAGTCCTGGGCAACCAGCTATAGGTGGCCCTGCTTGAGCAGGGAGATTAGACCAGATGTCTTCCAGAGGTCCTTTCCAACCTCAACCATCCTGTGATTATGTGATTATAAAGGTTCAGTCTTTTTCAAAAATGAGTGGTGGTTTAGATAGGCATCAGGGGCTCTGACTTAAGAATCTCTCAAGTATGGCAACTAAGATAAGAGCTACCCACAACATTTCTTCAAAATGTTGATTAGATTTTCCTCTCTAGTCTAAGGTAAGGAGTGATGATTTGGTTACCTTCTCTTGGAGACGTTCAATAAGAGCAGCTAAATTAGCTTCACGGTTTTCTTTGATCTGTTCCATTTTCAGTATCAGCTTCTCCTCTGCCATTTTGCTGAAGTTATTGTTCTCCTCCAAAGCTTTCTGAAGCACTTCTCGCTCATGCTCTCTCTTCTCTGCCAGATGTTTCAGCACCTGGGCCTCCTGGGACTGGAAACAGAGAGACACAGCTGAAATGGAATACTCATGTAGAATGAAGTAACGCCCATAGGGCAACAGTTCACTGAGTCTGGGAACTACGTAAAGCTTGTTGCTTTGTTGTTATATGCACTGTTTGGAAAGTTCACTTCTGTGTATAAACCAGATTAGCTTCAATAATGGGCTTAGAGGCACTGTCTAAATGTGGGGAACAGGCCTGAGGTAGCAATAGAGAAGTGTCCACAGCACTTCTGCTAACAAGAAATGCTGTCATGTGTTACTGCCCTGGGTTGTCTGGGTTACTGCAGTGCTTGCTCAACCTCTGGCAGCTGCAGGATTTCAGCTGTGAGCATTTTATTTTTAGAGATAGGGAACTGTGGGCTGAAGGTATGAATAGTGTTAAAAAGGGAGGTTGCCAACACAGGAGAGGTGCATTTTTTGCCTAGCTTGGACTATCCTTTAATGTGCTTCAATAGCTAGTAACAGGCTGTGAAGTTTACTCCTGTGAAAGACAGACAGAATCAATTCAGACAATGTCCTTTTTCCCACGGTATTTATGTTTGGCTTCATCTCACTGATTAGGAAGGGAAAAAGGGGTTTATTCTATACAAAATAACAAAAAAGCTATTTTTAGTTACAAGTTCAAATTTTGCACGAAGATGTAAAATGCAGGAAGGAATTAAACAGATGCAGCCTATGTACAATACTGTGTTATTTTTCTTTATAAACTCATTTCTCAGGAGCTGAAGCTTTGTTATTTATTTTAAATCAAATTACTAACATGAAACCACTAATCCCAGGAAAGAAGCCAAAGAACTTGCATCACTGGGCCCACCCTCCAGGCAAGCCTAGACAATATGTTTCAGAGGGGTTATTTGGAAATGATAAACAACATTGTACGCTTTTGGATAAAGTAAATTAGAGGGAACATGAGAAGCGAACAGAAAACAAGGAATGAAATATGGCTCTGGGAAGCCAAGTGCGTATTTCAGTGCAGATCACAATGCACTGTTGCCATTGTTATCTCTAAAAATGAATTAGTTTAAAGCCTAAATTAAGGGCTTTAACTAATAATTACAGTTAGTGGTAATGAATCCTATTAAATTCTATCATGTGGCCTTAAATGGAGTGAAAAAGGCTGTGGTTCTTTTACATGAGCGAGATTCAACTAGGAGGAGAAAACAAGTATTTTAACAAAGGTAAGATACACATAAAGCCAAATGCACTGATGAGGCAAATTAAGCAGGTTCTAGAAAAGGCCGCAAACCCCAGGTAGAACATCTTGCAGCAAGACACTGACGTAAAACATATCTGGCTTTGAAAGGCCGTAATGGCTTGCCTGAGATCAGAGGGAAGAGCTACTTTCATCCAACTTGGCCATTTAATGTATTTGCTTTCACCTCTGGCCTGGTCGCAGTTAAGGACTCAATCCTCAACACTGTGATCCCTGGAGCACTTCCTGATGGGAATGGTCTGAAATGGTTGGTACCTTACAAAGGCTCTTTCTGGCTCTTACCTCCATTATAGCAAATGCTGAATAGAGAGTAATAAAGCGAGCATTTTTCAGATCTTTGGCTCATAGAAAATAACTGTTGTGCAGATGAAGAGATGTTGCAAATGGGAACAAAAAGTCCCCAGACAGGTGCAGCCAAAAGCAGAGGGAGTTTCACTGATGGAGAATGGAAGGAGGATGAACCAAAGGGAAAAAGAGCTGGGCAAAGATGGAACTTTGTAGACTAATTGAAAAATCATAAAAGCCCTCTAAGTTTAACAAAAACATCAATAATTTTAATAAACATATAATAAAGATAGTTTATTTTGAAGCAAAATGTTTTATTTCAGATGCTTAGCTTTTAACATTTCTTTAACTGTAAGCTATTTCAAAATGTAAAAATGTTATTTTGAAAGGTTTAGTACAATTGAAAACTGAAATAATTGAACATCTTCATCTTAATTTACCATTTTTGGACCAACTTGAGTGGCTTAGTTTGACCAGTGCTTGTGAAATTAGTCTGTATTTTCTATTTAATTTAGTATTTAGTGGCAAGCTTTTATCTACTTTTGGAAAAGTTATTGCCATTGAATTTTGATTGCTGATATGACTGTTATGAACCCTTTGCTTAAGTGATCTACAAGTAACTTTGATTATCTATTTCTCCTCCTGTTGGGAGTTTGAACAGAAAAGAGACTATGATCCTAACTGTAATGTCCTTTTCCATGAACCATTTTAGAAGTGACTTGTTAATTTAAAAGGCTAACATTTCCTGGTGTTTAAATATATATATAACATGTTATAAAATCAAACCTTTTCAAATTTGGAAAACAGACACTTGCAAGGAAGTATCAGGGGCCATGGAAATGCTCTAATAAAAAGTAAGATTTGGACTGTGCCTACAAACAACATTTTTGAAAAGACCATTTGCTTTCAAAAGGAGATAGTAAAATGCCTTTGAGACTTTGAGGCACTTGCCCATTTTTCAGGATTTGTTTTCTTCCATTCAAACCCTTTGCCTTCCATAACTGTTTTTCTATTAACATAAATCCTGGAAAACAGTGAAAAATTAGTTTCGTATCAAAGTATACACAGTTCTGGAGCCTACACTGGTGGACAACACATTTAAAAGTAATTTGTCCACTAATGCACAATAACAAAGAAAATCCTTATACTCTGATTCAGTGTTTGCTGGATGCAAATTGTGTTGGCAGCAGTGAGAGTCTGAATGAAAGCTAAGCCAGGCCTCAAGAACTGACGTCACACCTGTAATGTGATTTTCCTTAACATTCCTTTCCCTCACTCAAAATGTTCAAAGTATTGAACATACGGCATGTTCAATGTTTCAAATAAAGGGACCTCCCTCCCCACAACAAAACATCCATGTGGTAGAGTCTCATTTAGACTGATGTCCCTCTTCTACTGCCTTTGTACCCCAGCTGTGAGTCTGCCTGTTTTCCTAGCATTCAGACCATTTTTTTTAAATCCCCTTATGACAATTTTGGAAGGCAGCTGGTATGTTTTTGTCAAACAATTTTCTGTTTCCAACATATTTGGGAAAATAACTTGGCCACCCTGCCTGCTCAAAGTCTACTGCACATCCAGAAATGGGTAAATGAATGACTCCAGATACCTAGTGGAGCTGGGATTAATAGACTCCCTTTGTTGTTTGTGTTGGCTTTTAACTGCTGCATTTGCAATCCCATGATCTTGATACAGGATTCCAACATACTTAGGAAGTTTTTATCCAAGTTTATTTCCAACACTGTATTGTTTGAAGTGCTGGAAAGGCTATTTTCAAATCCTTCATAGTCCATGTTCTAATACACTTGTAAATGCCTTACAGTTAAGTGCTTCTTGTACAACTATTCGGAGAAAATTAGTAAAAAATGGGATGAATCATAGAATCATAGAATGTTTTAGGCTGGAAGGGACCTCTAGAGGTCATCTTGTCCAACCTCAAAAAAGATGAGGAAGATTAATAAGGAGAGAAAAGTATGAAATGGTGGAGAAAGAAAAAACACAATACTTAAGGAGGAACATCCAGACAACTTCTTAAATGTAATAAGGCATAAACAATGCAGCTACAGCTGCAGCATCTAATAGTAGCTGTGGAGGAAAAAAAAAGGTTGCAAAACATTCCTGGTACAGATACCTTTGCTCCTAGAAATGCACTGCTGTGCTAAAAAGATGGCTAATGCAGGCAAACTCCTATGATAGGTCACATTTCTAAAGGATCATGTGCACCCTCAGTTTCCAGTGATAAGTGCTTCACAAAGAAATCCACATCTCATACTTGGCTGGCCAGAGATAGATGCAGGCATCTAAACACTCACTTCATAAGCAAAATTATCTATGGAAACTGGCTTTGGAGATACTATAATTTTAAATTATTATTCACAGGAAGAAAATTCTACTTATCTGAACAACAGGTGCTTTCTTTTCTCACCTTTATCTATTTTTCTTTGACAGGTACATCCAAATATTGAAGTCATTTATGCAGAAATAAAATGAAAGGATTCCTTTTAAACAAGAAATGGGCTCAGACAACTGCTTTAAGCTGGGAATTTCAGCTTGAATGCACTCACCTTAGTTACTAGGATCTTTAGTTACTAGGATCTTTAGTTACTAGGATGTACGAGGCACACTACTAGTCATGAGGGCTCCACTTCCATAACACATTCATTCACTGGCTAGATTCAATTGTTCAGCAGAAACTGCATTAACCTTGGTATTCTTCAGTGTATTGTGTATTTAAAAGATAGTATTAATGGAGAAGAATGTGAAGATAGGATTAAAGGCTCCTACTGCAACATAGAGACCAAGGTGAAGCCTAGGTATTAATCTGAAAGAAATGGTGATTTGAAGTAGTGATGTTTTCAGGGGAAGGAATTGAGGTTGGGGTTTTTCCATGTTAAAACAAGGGAATGGACTCAAGTTAGACCTCCCTTATGGCACAGTCTTCTTCTTCAAATGCCTGCATGGTTACATCCTATTCCTCACTGGGAATACAGCTATCTGTATTACATTAGCACCTGTTCTGGCTGTTGTGAGGATTCACTGCCCCGAGCAGTGTGCAAACACACAAGGAGAGGCAGTTCTTCTCTCAAAGCAATGACAGTCTAAAGAGATGTGAAGAAGAGGGGGATGCTCCTGCTCCATGAGATCACAGAGCAGAGAAGTGAAATGGCCATACGTCAGGAGAGCCAGAGACATCTGATCTGTAACCGCAGGTGAGTCCTACTTCTACCGAAACTAGATAGTGTAAAATTTTGCTTGAATTTAGATGAGGATCTTTGTTTTCTGTCCAGTCTGTCAAGGGACCTTTGGGTCAGAGCTACTACATGAAGTAGAGTGAAAAAAATAAAGAGCTCATCCATAATGTGATTCAAGAAAACTCACTTTCTCATCCTCAACTGGCACAGAATTGCTGCTCTCAGGGTTGTGACTCACTGAGTGAATAAGGAATGTTGGAGGGATGCAAGAGGTATCACCTGAGCCCTCTGTCTGATGCCTCCCTACCTGCTCATGAGGCATTTTGTGATCTGCTGCAGTTCAAGGCCTGGCATTTCCAAGTTAATGAAGATCAATGTCAGTTTGTCTTATGATTGTTCATTAGCAGCAAAGCCCATGGCAGATTGTGGGGAGAAGCTTTGCCAGCTTTGTGATGTATGCTGTCTCTGGTCATGACTCCACACACTCTGAGACAGACCATAGTGCCTCACATCAAACTCTCTCCTAGCTGGTAGAAAATATCTTCCTGCAGGTACATATTCCATAGGCTTAGGCTTTTTGGAGGAATGGAGGAACTGAGGAACTGAGAGGCTTGCAGTTTTGGCTATAAACATTAGATGTGAAGCACCATGTGTGGAAATGCTATGGTGTAAATCAAAAAGTGGCAGAAACACCTGATTCTGGTGCTGATTCCACATGTATTACTGGAACTTTTACATGGAAAAGCACTTCATGCTGTGTTCCCTCTCTGCACAAGCATAGATGAGGGCCAGCAGTACTAGAAAGGGAGATCAGTAGATAGGCAAGATGAGAAGCAAATGTCTCAGGCGGTGCCTGTCCTCCCTCCCAGTCTGCTTGCTTACAAATTTGGTAGGAAACCAAGGAGGGGAGCAGGATTGAGCTGGAAAAAGACAAAAAGCTTCACTTTTGTAAGGGAAGGTGCCGATCCTTTCTCTGCCTGTCCTCTTGCCTGGAGCAGCAGTTTCATAGGTCCCATGCAATATCTAGGAAGGAGCATTTGTCCCCCAGCTCCACTGCCTTCCACACCTTGGCAAAGCCTTTTCCCCCAGCAGCCTGAGTACTGTGCAGTAAAGCATGGGTGGCTTTTTCAATGCCAAAGGAGAGATGGATCAAGAGTATTAACAAGTGGTTCTGGGCAGGCTGTGGGGCTGGCTCAAAGGGGCAGTGAGGTGGGGGCTGAAGTCTGATGCAGAGCACAGTCACCATCCTGGCAGAGATGACCTGGGCTGACTGCCTGCTGCGAGGAGCAGAGTGAGCCTGGCCCGGGACAGGCTGCACCTGGGGCCTGTCATGGTAATGGTATTAAAAATCATGTAGCTATGAGTCTATATTTAACAGCATGAAAGTTAAAAAATATGATGGTTCTCCTGCATTCTTCGTAGTCCTAGGCACTAGGGACAAGCCTGATTAAATTTCATCCCAATACAAGCTATTAAAAGGATTTAATTACTTATGATTTCTCTCCCATAATCCAGCCTAGTGGAAATGTGTGTCCCTTTAGTGTTTCATTTTTATGCTAGTAAGTTGAACAAAGGCAATAAATACACATCATTTGACATATGGCTCTTGCTGTCTGTACACCACGAGTAATAACTGCTGAACATTCAAGGCCAATAGGTAAAAATTGATAAATGCTTAAGATTCTGTAAGAAATAAAATTCTGCTGTGTACAATGTCGTCATGCTCTAATTTCTTAAGTGGGAAGGTGGGAAAGATGAAAAGATTTTTCTGATTATCCACCAAGGTGGGAAAATATAGCACAGATGTGCTAAAACAATAATGGGATAATACTGACATGCTGTAAAGGAGATTCTACAAATGGAAAGGACAAATCTGTAATTAACCCAAATAGGTCTTGCTGGGTGATGCAAAAGGAAAAAATGCCTCAGGTAAAAGTCTCAGTTTGGTCTGAGAGTATGAGGTCATGACTGTCAAGTGAGGTAGAGAAAAAAGGGGAGAGAAGGAAAGAGCCCTGTGAAAGCTTAAAAGGGAATAAACAAGAATGGTAAACATGAAACAGCATAAGCAGGAGACTGCTGAAGCGCATGCATTGCTGTAGATCCTTGCATGAGTTTGAAAATTTATTAACGAACACTGCCTAATCAACAGAGCAGAACCTAATTCCTAAGCAGTGTGAAATCAATTAGTACTTTTTTCAGAAAGACAATTCTCATCCATTAGTTATACTTGATTTTAATTAGAACTGTGCTTGAAGGACACGTTCAAGAATGGCCGTGCCTGACAGCTGTTGTACATAGATTGAAAAGTATGATATCAAAGGCCAAGTCTGCCTTGCTCATCTAGCAGCAGAACATGCAAGATGCTTAGTGAAAGTGTAGATGAAGTTGGGCAAATCTGCCCGGTCCTTTCCTTGAGATACATATATATCTATCTATCTCCCTAGTTTTCAGCAGCCACCAAGTTACATATTTTCTAAGCCAGAGGTTGCATTCATATAATCATTTTCTACAAGGTAGCGCTCTATCCATTTTGCTATTTTCTTTCTGAAAGAAATGATATTTTAATAATGTCTAAATAGTCCGTGATAACAAACATAGCTTGATTAAACCATACATGAAAAGGTGATTCCCTCTCTCTGTTTTGAAATTGCTGTCTGATGAGTTCATTGAGTGTTTCTTCTTCTCCAGATTGTGTGAAACAGAATATAATTGTTTCTATTCATCTTCTCATTATCATTCATGACTTTGTAGACTTCTATCTTACTTTCATCTGTTGCCTCTATCCAAGCTGAAAAGTGGATTATTTAATTTATCTTCTTATAGAAAATTTTCTGTTTCTCTGATTGCTTTTTTATCCTTCTCTGCACTATACTCTTTTTTTTCAGGCCAAAAATGAAGGCAACAGTTGAGATGTGAGAGTACCAGGGATTTTAACAGTGATGTAATGAAGTTTTTTGCCTTGTTCCTTTCCCAGGAATTTCTGCTGCAGTGCTAATGTGGAGGATCTTGTCTATTAAAATAACTCAGTTAAGTGTTCATTCAAAATGAATATAGTACCAAGGGGAAGAAATGGCAGGTGTCTTTATTGCTATCACTGATTACCAGTTTATCGCATAATGAGCTTTTCTTTAGGAAGAAATGAACACTAATGAAATCAATGAAATGAAATCTCTGGGACATTCAATTTATATTTCCCACTAAGAATATGCATAATATCAGGCTTCTTAATTGCTACCATTTTATTCTGTGGCCATATCTTTACTTGGGTATTTGTACTTAGTACAGAGGCACTCCACAGATTGAGTCTTTGGGACCAATCATCATTTGGGTGTGCGGGGCAGGTGCCAGTGCAAAAGTATATTCCTTTTACATACAGTCATGTCCTTTCACTGAAATGAATACTCTGACAGAAGTGTTTCTTTGAAAGAAGCAAAGTACTAATGTGTGTGCATCAGAGGCACAGCCTTGTGTTAGCACAAGGCAGCAGAAATTGCAAAAGTAGCAACACTTCAGTGTTCATCTAAATGAGCTGTTCGAATTAGTGAGGTCCAGCACAGACAGGTTTCAAAACTGCAAATCAAAACTGAGGGCCAGGTTTTAAGGACCTGTCAGCAATTCAGATCTACTGACTTCGATGGACTCACATCTCACCACATACCAGTATAATCACTCCATTGGGTTTCCTGGAGGCAACCCTGATCTGGTCTGATAGAAGTGAAAGGAGAATGGAGCTGCTTTTGTTGGAGCTGCTCCATGTGCTATCTGTGGCATATCTGCTGACTCTGGACTTCTGTATACATTTTTGTTCATAGCTGGAAAAGATTCTGCGAACGTCAGTTTTAGTAACAAATCATATTGTTTAAGATATAAATGAAAGGCTTAGAGGTATCCAAGCTTGTTTCATTTTCAGATACCCTCTACCTGGGACTCCATGAGCAAGTGGAAGGGGTTTCTACCTCCAACTGAACTGGTGCAAGCAGATTGCCACAAAATAACATTGATCATCTGGTTGAAGGCCACAGAAAGTCATTCTATGGCTCCTGCAGCTTCTCTGGCTTCTGTGGCTCTCCTTTTGTGCCACAGCAAAAGGAAATACGGATTAACCAGGACAATATATTACCACATCTTGAGTGTTCTGTGGCCATTGCAGCCAGCCATGACTTTCCAGAAATGGTACAAAACAGCATAAACACTGGGCCCATACAGAACACTGATAATTTTCAGACTGGCAATTCAGACTGGCTATGGTGAGTGTCTTGTTGGCTTTGTCTTTCATCCTCCAACTTACCTGATCTGGAATTTGGCCTTTTATCTTCTCACAAAAAAAAAAAGGCCGTCTGAGCTAGCTCTGACTTAGAGTAAATAAAGATCTCTTCAACACATCAGTCATGATGAAAGCACCCTCCATTTGTGCTAACTTTTGTAAAGAAAGTCTAACGACCCTTCTAAATCCTATGTGACAAACATTATGAAACAGGATTTTACCATTATGGGTAAGGTCATAAGAAAGGGAAGACTTAGACTGTAGATAACCCTAAAGACCAGTACTATTGAGACTGTCTGCTAGAAATGCTTCTCTTAGTAGCTGTGCTAAGACTCTGTCTTCATTCAAGTGTGTGAAAAATGGTCCAGAATGCTCTTTATTCAGGGCTGACATGACTCCGTAGTGCAGAAATAAGACATTTCAGCTGCCTCAGGCAGGCCTTGTGAGTAATTTCTATGGGCACTACAAGGAGTCAAGATCTTTTAGCTCAGACAGTAGCTGTTTGAATTGCACATCCATCTCTCAAACTTAGGCACCAGAAGAATTGCACTGCTTTTCAGCAACTATTATAGATGCTCTGAATGAATCACTTAACACTCACACAGTAAGCATGTGTACTTGAACCCACTTTGGCCTCCTGTCCAAAGCTATCTGTATTCTGTGATGCTTATTTCCAAAGCATCAAAACCAGTGAGGTTTGTTTGCAAGCTGCTGAAAGAAAATAAACTCATTTGTTTCTTTAAACATGTGAATAATTTTTGTCCATGTAGGCCACTGTGTGTCAGAGATGGCAATGGAAAACATACAAATGGACAGGAAACTTGGTTGTTATTCTGTACATTAAGTCAGGTCTAATAACTAGCATTTGTTAAGGAAAGATACCTTTCTCCTCTCCTCTGCAGCCTCCAGCTTTTTCTGGATCTCCTCAAGAGAGAGCTCTTTCTTTTTTGGAGAGGCTAAAGTCCGTGGTGCTTCTGAGACAGGAGATGGCGGCTTTAGGATCAGTTCAAAGGCCTGGCCTGAGGCACGTTTGTTGATTTGTTTCACTTCCATGTCTGCACAATAAAGTGAGAAATGGTAAGCCCTTCAATACCTCAGCGGTACTGAGGAGAGAAGCAGCACAGACATTAGTGTGGGATCAGAAGTACAGACAAAAGATTTAGCATCTTTGCCTTGGGCATTTTAAATGCAATGGCAAATTATGGGCTGAAAACTGTTCCGAGAAGAAGTACATTCCATTTTATCTGTAATAGCTTAATTATACCTTAATCTCATAAAGATAAAAATTTACAGCAGTTTTGGAAGCTTACTGGAGTTCTGTATCGTTTCACATTCCCTGCAAGCAGGGCCCAAGCTGATTAATTTTTCAAGCATGCTTTCATCTTTTCTTGGGTTCCTTTGGAATTATGTCAGCTGTGAAGAGCTGTAATTCTCAAATGGGGAATAGGAAAAGTACAGCTCAGTATGAGAATGCTAGCTTTAATAGTTTCGTTAGCTGCTATTAGAAACATTATCTAGCATCACAGGCAATACACAATCAGTAGAAAGTAATAGCCAAACCCAGGAAATAAATTGTTAATTCAGCAAAACATTCAGTGACTAACATTATGGACTGGGATGGTGAACTGAGTCATTTCACAGCACTAGCACATTATCTGACCTGCAGGATGATTTCCAGTAAGAGGCACTCACCATCATATTTATAGATGTTCATGTTGCGAGGTTCTGGATAAAAACAGGAGCAGATCAGAGAGAGCATGGACAGCTCCTTCATCTTTTCCTTGTAAGCTGAAACGAGAGATCATGTTAGTGTGCTTCACTTCCCCAGCTCCTACTTCATGAATCTCTAGCTGAGGTGACTGGCTAGGGACCAGCAAATCTGCTATGTCACCCACCTGGCAGATTTCTCTAGAATATTCCTTCTGAACACTGAGCTTTTATCAAACAACACATGAGATGCTCGGTACTGCAGAGACTGTTTCTATCTCCTACATGACCTCAGCCTTAGGTGTAATGCAGACAGCCCTCTCTGAGTTATACAAAGTGAATCTGTCTAGCAGGAAATGTATTCACACTGGAAGAGTGCCATGGCTCCACTATCTCCTGGCAGGTGGGGAGACATGAAGCTCTTACAAATTCTCTGATATATCCAAATGCAATTGAGAGCAGCTCTGAAACATTGCCCATGGGTTGCCATGGGCAGATGCTAAAGACGTTATCTGTTACAAACGAAAATGTCATCCAGATAATTAAAAATAAACCCATTAATGAGCATATATTTATCAAACCCTTTGCATGATGTCCTTAATATGCATAATTACTTGAAACAAATCTTATTCTTCCTCACCTACTGGCCAAAATATGTTGCTGCTTCTATACTCAGGTCTAGTGTATATCAGCTGATGCAATAAATACCTTGTAATTTACCTCTATGGTGTTACTTTAACTGGCTTTGTAATGCCTCTAGGCCCCAGACACAGACCGATGAGGAGTTGGTCTAGAAATGGTGATACCAATATCTAACCATTATACAATGTTCACGTTTTCTAATTGTTATTATCCCAGCTTGTAAGTTGGAAAATAGTTTTGTATCTGGTCATTGGGCAAGTCAATGACAGAGCCCAGACTAGAGTCAGCTCCTCTGGGTCCTGGGGCAATACCCTAGCCACTGCCCACACTGCATAAAGTGTATCTGTTGAGAGGCGTTTGCTTCAAAATTCATCTTGGCACATAATAAATCCCTGCTACTATTAAAATCAGATCTACAGAGGCAGACACACATTTGCTGCCAGCATGTAAAAACACAGCTTAAAATACAATTGTGTCTGAAAGTATTGTACCTAACAGATTAGACCAAATTAATTCTTGATGTTACTAAAGGAAAATCAGATGGTCATTTTATTTTCAAATTGTGGATACACGTGCAATTATTATCCAATCTTTCTCATGGGCTCTTTTGTGCTTTTTGAATTTGTTTTAGCTAGAGAAAGACCCTGAGATTGATGAAGACTTAAGAGCCTTCGGGTGCTACCCAATAAGGTAGTATTGGAATGATCCATTAGTTTGGGAACGGATTTCTAGCTGCCGGTGGATGATTAATTAATCTAATTAAGTTTTTCATGGAGGCCTCTAATCATGGACACTAAATAACTCACCTAAAGGACATAAAGCTTTTTGGAAACCATTGGTGAAAGCCAGTATCTCAGGTCAAAGTGTACTGAAGATTCTGCTTGCTGTGAACTGCTGTGTTGCCAAGGAAGCTTGGATAAGTCTTTTGGTTTGAAATATAAGTACCAATTTGCAAGGAATAACTTAAAAATCCTCTGAAGAGACAAATCATGTCCAACTGATGTCTGTTAATAGTCAAACATAATGATATGTTCATTTATGCCTCCATCCAACAAAGCATTTAACCACATGCATAAATCTAATCACACAAGCGTAGTTTTCCAGACTGTCCTTTGAAGAGGGCTTGCCCAGCTGCTGCCCACACCACCAAAACTGCATCTTTATCAGCAGGGGGTTGTGGGGTGCACATGAGACTCCACATGCTGCCTGGGAGGCTGCTAAGCTTACAGAAAATGGACTCTGGGTTGCTTGTTAAAGACATGGCCATTGATGACAAAATCTGATAGCTAAATGTTCTTGTCCAAGGTCTGCTCAATCACTGCTACAATGTATACCTTGAAATATCTTTGAAGGAAGAGAAATGCAAAGCAGTGTGTAGGAAACCTGCCTTCTGGAGCCTTTGTTATTATTCTTTACCTTTGCTTGACATTGAATATGTCTTATTTCCTAGCAGCATTTAAAATGATTAGAAAAAATGCATTTATTCTCCCAGCTTGGGATCTGCAAAATATCACTGGAGAAAGATAAGAACGTGCTCAGCTCTCTTACCTCTCAGTACAATAGCTGCACTGATACACGTTGGTCAAATCATTGTCATTCTGGCCACTGACAGAATTAGGGCGGCTTTCCATGCTTTACAAACATCACATTTTCTTTCTTTCTGGTATTGATTTAGTCTCTGTTTGTCCTAGAAAGCCCTTCAACCATACTTGGAACTTGGCTTGAATACTCAAAGGAAGTTCTGGAGGCTGCTGCAACCCTGGGAACCAAACAACCTGCCATGTTGACAAGTACTGTTTTTCCTGTTGGAGACATTAAGGGATGAGGGCCTCAGAGGAACTGAGGAGCTACACAGCTCCTCAGGTGTTCAACACTGGCATTGTGATGACTCATTCCCCTTGACCAGGCAAAGAACAGCTCATTTGGAAGCACTGAGTAGCAGGAGCCCTGCTTTGCTCATCTGTTCTTTTCTTAAATTGTCATACATTTTTTTTTTAAAAAAAAGGCAGTAATGTTAGCCCAGTTAGTGGTCTGAGGAGAGGGGCTGGCCCATGTCACACAGGTTGAACAGGGAGAGAAGTTAGTGTTCTAGCCATGGAAGCCTGTTCTCTCAAAATGAAATGTTTTTCTATGAAAAAAGCAGCACACAGGTCAGAGAGCCAACAGCGTAACATTTATACAATCTGCACAGGACCTCTTGTGTTAAGTGAAATACACCCCAAAATGATCTGTCTTATAGTGGAGCTTTTAAAAACCCTTGAAGACAAGCAGTGATTGCAACAAAGTTTATTTTCCAAATGTATTTCAACTGGCTTGCTAATTATATAGCTCCTTGTGTAGTCATGTAGGATACATATCATTTTATTAACTGTATGAGTTAAATGAAGGAAAGTAAATGATGATAATTGTAATACTACAAAAGCTTTGAGAGGGAAATTGCCAGGAAAGAACAATGTTCACAAAATTCAGCAACAGAATCTTCTTAGTTATATGCAGTGAGATTTAAATGTTTATATGCATTAAAAGCTTCAAAGTTGGGCGAGAGCAGAACAGTATTTTTTTATAAAACCAGAAAGGATTTCAATATTAGCAATTCTTGCAGTTTTGCTGTGAATATCCTAGTATTTACAGGTCTTCTTAAATTCTGAAGCAATGTGATTATTTCAAAACCTCAACTAATTCCTTATATTCAGAGTTGTAGAGAAAGCCTTAGAAATACTACCTAATGCCCCTAAAAACATTGACAGCTTCAGAGAAGAAAGTCAGATAGCTTTGAAATTCAAGAATGCATGAGGTTTTTTACTGAATGAGTCCCAAATGCACCTTAATATAATTGTTGGAAGCCAGTCGCACCATTTTTTCAAACTTCAGGCATTATTTTTAACAGCTATGTTTAGAAACTGTGAGAACACTTCCTATGTTGGGTGAAGATTTCCATGCTCTTCCTTCATGAGCTCTTTACTTTTTGGTCCAGGTAAGGTCTCTCAGAGGTTTTCAAGGGCACTGGTACTATGTCTGCATGAGCAAGCAGGGAATCACAGCAAGACTGGATCTCTGGAGGGAAACAATTCTAAAGATTCCATGCTCATGCTGTATATATTCGGGTCTTTTTTAGAGTAGTTCGGTCCCATGGTCTGAACAACTATTAGTGCCTGGAGCACAGTAAATATACTAATGCACATCTTCCAGTTTCATTACCTACCAAGTAAGCCAGTTTGTACACTTTGAGATTGCTCTGTAGTGTGAACCAAAGCATGGTCAGCTAGGCTGTTTGGATGATTCTTCTTGAAAGTGCTCTTCTGATTTCAAATAATATGCTTATTCAGATATATCCCATACGCCTCCACTAATGACAGAAAATTAGTCCATCGCCAGTCCTGCACCTCATTTGCCCACTGAGTGAAGCTAATAAGGAAAAATGCTACGACTCCATTAGAAGTCAGCAACCACTTACTTACTGCTGGGAGAAATAGGAAGATTAGGGAAAACACTGGTAAAATAATCCTGTCTGTTCTTATCTGTTATCCAATAGCCATAAGGAATTTTATACAGTTTATGAAAATCTGTCCTGACTGAGATGGGCCATGGGCAATTTGGGTCACATTTTGTTCCTTGGCAAAGCAGAGCTAGGACAGATGCTGTGTCACAGCAGAGACCATTACTCATAAGCAAGACTATTTTTAACACATGAAAGCAGAGATTAAGTGTAAACATTACTTATAATTAACGTATGATGAAGGCAAATCTATTGATTCTTTTTGCCTTACTGAATCCAGTCCACATGTAACAAAGTGTTGCTCATTCAAGTCCCACTAGCCAACTAGTTCTTGAAGTTCTGCACATCTGGAAGGACACAGAAACTGGCACGTTGCCCATGGTCAAAATGTGCAACCCATAACATGTCTCAGCCCTGTGTTTCCGTGCCAGGCACCTGTGAGACAGCTTTCTGAGGCTGAACTGAAATCCTACTCTGTTTTCTGCTTTGGAGCAGACTGCAGGAGCAAAAAGTAAGATGAGGCAAAGCATAAAATGTTAGGTAAAGAAGATCTACCACAGCCATCCTTTACATTGATTTCTCGCGGATGTTGTTGTCAAAGCAGTTTGTTACAAATTTCACTTTGTTAATGCTCCCTTTACAGTACTAGAGTTTTCGTTTTGTCAAGATAATGCTTTAAGTCATGAACAGCTATGCATTCTGTGAACACAGGCATACTCTGTTGGCCAGTATTTTTTTTGAATTATCCATTTTAGTTGTGTGTTGCATCCTCTTCTGTCAAATGAAATGGTGTTATATGATCATAACTGTAATTGTTCCCCATAGCTGGTGGGATATTTGAAGAAAGCTGCATGATGGTAAAGTGGTGAACTAATACTGGGACTAGTCCATGGGACCGGGAGAAGTAAAACTCAATATGGGGCACAAGTGAGGAGGATTCTAGATATCATTTGCTTTTTGGCACTCATCTGAGATGTATGAGTCTGGGATTCACTTTAATTAATGCTGGCCATCTAACATTTAAAATGGCTAGTTTGCAGCAGTCATGAAAGCCTTCTTTTTAGTCAGTGGAGAAACAAGCAGCACCAGAGAGTGTTTGGTCCAAAGAGATGTCTAAGATAAATGAATTAATTTGTCTTAACATCGTTGAATCTCTCCATTGTCAGAAAATCTAAGGATGTTTATAGGCTTATGAAGTCACCAGTGATGGAGGGAATGAAAGCAAAAGCTCCAGCAGTGAATACATCTTCTCCATCCCTTACATTCAGCCTGGAGTGACATCTTGCTTTGGTGGTTCACATAGGTGGGACTTATTTTGTTACTATCTCTCTGAATGCAAAACACTGCTCAACAGAGTATTTGGTGTGAGTCCATCTCACAACCTGGTGTATATGTCTGTTTTTCCAGTTTCCCCAACAAAAATAAAGTTGCTTTAAATTATACAAACAGCTCATGGGCTCTTTCATGCCCTACAGTGCTCACCTGTTTCACTGGTGAGAAAGGTGTCATGGGACCCTCACCTGGGACTGTCCTTTGGTGGCTGAGTCTTTAAAATTGTACTCCATATACTGCAATGCAGCTTAATGGAGAGAGGAGTATAGAGTTTTGGTCATGTCTCCTGTCCTTGAATTTGTTTTGTATTTCTGTATCTAGGCTATAGATTAAGCAGGTACTATGAAAAGAAAACAAGAAACAGAAAACAAGGAGAAGAAATTGTGAATTACTGAGTTTCCTCTGCCAACAGTGACTCTATTATTTCCTACCAGATGTCCAGAAAGTGAGAAAGAAAGAACTTGTGTCAACTGAGAGTTTTAAAAAGTAGTTTTAGGCATGACTTTCTGTAAACTTCATGACCTTTTTGAGGTCACTAAAGCTACCTAAGTTTTGGCAGAAGTATTAGCAATTTTATTCACTCCAATAAGAGATCCTTTTAACAAATGGCTTTTAAAAGGTTTGGCATGGAATTAAGCTTTAGTATCATTCATAAAAGCCACAGGGTGGCAGTGCAATCAGGGAGTACTGTAGCAGCAGTTCTTCAAAACACAAAAAAAGATGCAAATGGCAAACCTGACCCTTCGGTTTCCTATTAAGACTGTCAACTTGTACCAATGAACCCCATCCTTGAGTGCAAGCCCTTGCACGCCATTTCTACCACATAGTTCAGGTGACAGCACAGCATCTGGCTGGAAAACCCATCCCAGGGAATACACAAGTGGCTGTTTGCTTATGCAAAGATTACCCAATCATGATTTTCTTGCATTTATGGTGTGCAGATGCAAACACATGCAAACACGCAGATTGGAGGGTGGCACAAGTCTGACTGAAAATTGCTTCTAAACTTACAGCTTAATCACTGATCATGACTATGGATTTTTGGACTAAAATGGACTACACCAGATGCCATGTCTGTGTTTTTTATTTACTATGTGTCATTGGATTCAAATGTCTTTGTTCATTTCATTTTCTGATGTCAAAATGTTAAGACATAAAGGTACTATTTTGTATTATTTCAATTTATGTAATTCTCACTGTTGAAGCAATGAGAAAACACATTTACTGAGCCCTGACTGTTAATGATCATCTGTGACATGAGTTAATGGGACTACTGCATTGGGCTAATGCAACCACACTGTCAAAATGAGATATTAATGGGAGTTTTTTGAATTTGGAAAAAAATAAATCTTGTCATGGTTGGTCAAAACAAATAGTGATGCAGATGTTTTGCCACAGTCACTATTAGAGAGTCTTAGGCCAGATTGTACTGTCCATTTACAGAAAAGAAAACAAACACATTTCCACCCAGTGTGGAAGGAATACAGACCTGTGCATGTCCAGAGTCCTGACAGCCTCACCACACTGCATGCTGGTGGAAACATGGGAAGAACAGACAAGAAAGCTGTGGAGAAGCTTCTCCTCTTCCTCCAGCTCTGCAGAAACAGGTCTGTAGCATTGGCAGAGCCAGATGCTGTACTCTTGCTTCTGGGCCACCCCTTTGGAGAGCCAGTGCATCACATAGGCCTGAGGAAGCCCTTGGCAGTTCAGTTCCAACAGTCCTCCAGGACTGAGGGGATGGCAACAGGTTCCAATGCTAATACAGAGGTCTGCAGCCATCTTAAAATTAATTTGAACTTCAGGGAACTTCAGCCAGGGTGATTTTTTCCCCAAGGGAGAAGACCTCCTTCTTTAAGGTCTCCTTTGCTATTGAAATTTTTTCAAGGCTAACTCCTCTCCCCCCCGCCCCCCCCCCCCCTTTCCCTCCCTACCTCGACACTCCATCTCCCTTCCTCCAATTTGATGTGAGCTACTAAGACTTTGAAGATAATGGGGAGGATGAACAGTGAGGAATGAACTCAAAGGCTAGAGTACTCCTAAGACAGCTGCTGCTGGGTAACTGAAAACAACTGTTTAATCTTTTACAGTGAAAAATTCAATCCCTCTTCTACAGATGCTTTGGCAGGATACTGATGTTTAAGATGCTGAACTTGTGCCTGCCTTTGTAAGAGGCCACCACAGCCACAGAGAGTTCCTGATACACTATTACCACCTAAGTGTGAAAGTCACTTAAATGATGTAAGCATCAACAGTTTGCAAATCTTTAAAGTAGCCCCATCCAGTAACATTCTGACATTTGCTGTCTCCTGTATTCTGTGGAAGCACAGAAGACTGTGGAAATTCAGCTATGGGATGAGGTGAACAAAAGAGATTTTCCAGAATGTGAACTGGGTGGAAAAAGGGAATAGGCTGTAGCAGCTGCACCAGGAGGAAATAACCCTTACCTGACTTACCTTACCCACTTGAGAACTGTTGTTGGGTTTGTTGCATACTAGCATATAGGGAAGACAGCCTCTTTTGATTGGTATTGTAGCGAGCTTGACTCTGTCATGTCTTCTAGAAAAATCTTCTGGTTTACTTTTAGTTTAGGACTACTGATAGAGTAGTAGTAATGATTTTGCACATACCATTCTGGATCTGATCCTATCATTAATTTTCCTGTTCTCAAGAAAAATCCCTATCCCCTAAGCTATAACTCAGAGTCTTATATGAATGATTTAAGAATCAAAATCTTAAGCCCTGGAATTTTTGAATGGGCGGATTTGCTTTCCATGATTTAATGCTCACTGTAACACATCTCCTTCTCATCGTATGCCTGAAAGGTTGTGACAGACCCTTTCGTCAGCACACAAACCCGTTAAACTCTTTTACTTCTGAGACAGCTTACATATAAAAAGGCTTAAAAAGCCAGACATTTCACTCCAAAATTTCTACTAATAGCTTTGAAGATCCCCCCTGGTAAATAGCACTGAGCCAGAATCTCAGTCTCCATGCAGGCTAAAAGCAGTGTTTTCAGGAATGCCAACTTTCATGTGCGAAGGCTAGAGAAGAGGGCTTCTCAGAGACTCTCCTCAACACACCCACCTCAGCCCTGCTGTACACAGGTTAGCATGTCTCAGCATTTCTGAGATTGGGATTACCACCTGTACTAGCCTGTTAAAACAGCAGCCCAGTAGAGTTTGCTTCAGGACTTCCCTGCAGGACAACCTCAGATTTATGTTTCTTCCCTCAGAAGTGTCTGTGTAGTGCTTAGGAGACCCCCTAGCCATGCTGTTTCCTGAGTGCAAAGCTGGGGTAGTTGGCTTGGTCCTGGGGCCATGCTGGTGGCTGAAGAACCATGGAAGAGTTGCAAAGGAGGTGGTAATTCTTCAGTGTCTTTTTAAGTGTGGTGTGGGGTGGACTGAGTTACAGCCTGGAAACTGCAGAGCCTGCAGGCAGCCTGTCTTCCCCGACAGCCTGGCATGCAGGTACCAGCCACCACAATGGCAGTGTGCCGACAGCTGGCTGCTGATCCAGGCACTGCGTGGGAAGTGCAATTTCGAGTCCTTGTGTTGAGCACAGTAGTTTCCCTTGGAGCACCCAGGGACTAGGCTATCAGAGACGGCTGCTGTCTCCCAGTATGCTCTTAAGGTCATCTCATTATTGTATTGTGGGAGCACCTGGAGGCCCACCTGAGATCTGCACTACTTTTTGTACAAACATGTCAGATGCAAACACCCTATGGCAAAGAAAAAGCAGAAAAAAATGGTTCATGTCACAGATCCACTCTGTAGGAAGGCTTCATGGAGAACACAGGTCTCCTGATTTCTGAATGAATCTCCATTGACATAGGCTGTCTTTTTGAGAGTGCTCCAGGCAACATGAGTTTTGGCTGGTAAAACAGCCCCTAGAGTGACGATGCCAATCAAGTATGATGGAATAGAATGCCAATAGTTTGTTTATGCAGCCTACTATGATCAAACAGCATTTTCCCAAGGTATGAATTGTGCTATGGGTTCTGTTGTAGCACAGTAAGACTGGGTTACTACAGCAGGGTGTTACAGAGCTGGCTGCCAGTATTTCTTTCATTTTTCTGAATCTCACCCTCAGCCATGTGTGTTTGCAATGGTGGCATTTATTCAGTTTTTCCCAATGATCTCTTCAGAGGCTTCCACTAACTTAATTTTGCACCACCCTCATCCCTTTATGTAGGCTTGATGAACTCTTCCTGGTCTTACATCACTCGCTGACATTGGATGTCATTTTATTCCTTGCTGGCTGTGTATTATCACATCTAGAGAGCAATGACATAATTCTGGCATATCGTCAGTCTTTACAACTGAAATAAGTGTTCTGCTACTGTTTCTTTTCATCTGGACACAGTAGATCCTTTATGGATTTGTACTGATATTTTTTCAATTATGGTATGAAATCCCTCTCCCCCATCTCTGGACTGAGATTACTGTCAAATTGTCCTAAGAGCCATACTGAGCTCCTCAAGAGAGCAAATTTTCACCTGAATTACCCAAATGTTCAGAAAGCAAGCCACTGATACAGCATCAAGCAAAGGAACAGCCAAAATCCTTCAGCAAAGTGGGCAATTAGGAAAGAATACATAAGGAACCCAACTTCTTTTGTTTTCCTCATTCAGGGAATCTCAGCTGTTGTGGAGTATCTCAGTTGAGGGAACAGAGATGCAATGCTCCAGTGCCAGCTTCCATTAACAGACAGGCTGGTCCTTGCTATCTTTCTGGGATCAGATATACATGTGATTTTAATAGAACTGTAAGTCAGGTTTAAAATGTAACTTGTTTTTATAACTTATATAGGGGTTGTAACCACAACTGTAATTTTTAGACAACCTGTGCCATTCCAAAGTGCAGATATCTTTGATGTCTTCCAATATTTTAAAAATTGTGCTTTGAACTGATGTAGGCTAAAATATTAGTTATTCATAACTTAAGGCTCAGAAAACAATAAGCAAATTCCATTGCAAAGTGCCTTTTTCTTTTTTGCTTTAGGCAAAGAAAATATGAAGGCAATCAGCTAAGTAGAAGTTTGTGTTTAGATTATATGGGATAAATGCAATTATAATTTGCAGTAGGGTTGGACTTTTGATCTTTACATTCCAGTAATTAAATGTATTCCTCGCTTGCTGAGTCATTTCACTGGATATGGAACCTGTTGCAATTATTTTCATACCATAATTATCATGAGAATCCATTTCAGACACAGTATGCTGCTGTGAGGGCTATGAAGGTACCCCTCAAACTAATAATTTCATATAGACTAGAAAACCCATTTTATAATGTCCGAGTAGGAAACACACAGAAGCATTCATTATTTAGTTTTTATATGTGTGTATACATAAATAGATATATAAAGCTTTTTTAATGTAAGTTTATTGGCTGATTTTGTGTAATCTGCATATGTTTAATGTATTTAATCCAAAGCCAACTATGTGTAACAGCATCTTTATGCTACAGAATCAGTCATACTGGCTGCCAGGACTACCAACTAAAAGTCAAAATGCAGAAGACAACGAATGGAGACAGTCTGAAAAATCCAATTTTCTTCTGGGTTTTAAATGGAATTCTAATTTTGTGGGACATTTTAAAAAAAGGATATCTCATCAGTTTGAATAAAGGCATTAGTTTGCTTTATGTACACAACTGCAAATGACACATGTAAGTAGATTACTTAAAAATGAAGGGTTCCTTGCAGTAATACAGACAACAGCACACACATTACAATTGTGTTGATTAACAATAGTATTTTAAATCTGAATGCCAGAACAAAATAAGCTCTTAGTAAATTCCTTTTAAATTTCTGTATAAAACTGTTTTATATTAGAGTTTACCTGTTGACCTACCTTGTATTTGTGGAGGATTCTGCTTTAAACCCAAGGAGGTGTGATAACAGAAACTGTGTTGCAGATGCCCCGATACTCTGGTTTATACTCTGTTGCTTTATATTGTATAGCTTAATTTATTTTTTTTTCTTCATAATAAAGACTATAGAAATTTAAATGTTTTTATACAAAATTAAGAGTTTACTCAATTGGGTATACGTGGGATCAAGGGGCTATATTTATTTAATTACGAACTATTCCAAATGATTGAATTTCTGGGTTTAGAGAAACCATGTCCCTAATCTAAGACAGTTTCCCTTTGTAGGAAGCCTATCAAGGGTGGGTTTATCCTTGGAGAAATGCTTTAGTTCATAAATAAAGTCTTTGGGTTTTGAAGGACTTTGAAAGCACTGCACAGAGTAAGCAGAAACGACAGCAACTCCCTGATCAACTGTGTTGATACAAAGCAGATTCTGTAAAACTCAACTTCTCATTCAGCACTATCTCCTAGCTCATGGGCAGCAGAATAACTAGGAGAAGCACCTTTCTGCAGGTTCCCAAATCCAGATTGGGACTACTTCTGGACATTTCAGTGTTCAACATGTTCACTGTGAAAATCTATTTTCACAGCATTTAAAGACATAAGATAATTTTCTGCTAGTCTTCTACACAATCCTAAAGAGAGTATTAATGTCCAAGTGAGATTTCAGATGAAGTTTTGGTGTGTAGCTACACAAGTCCATAACTGTCTATGCTGAAAGATGACATCTAAGCAACAAAATAGGAATAGATACTGGGCCAGTGAATTTTTTAAAAAATAAATTTACAGAAATAAATTCAGCATATGTAGGTTAGCTCTGAAAGTCTCAGAAGGAAGACTTTTTTTTACTATTTCTTCCCTCTTCCCTTAAGGGGGTCAGACTGGGAGAATGTCAAGAGGAAGCAAGCCAGAAGCAGAGGTGTGTGTGTGAATCAACAGGAGGGGAGGTTGTG
Organism: Brachypteracias leptosomus; assembly: GCA_013401335.1. NCBI lineage: Eukaryota > Metazoa > Chordata > Aves > Coraciiformes > Brachypteraciidae > Brachypteracias > Brachypteracias leptosomus. The sequence goes on from VYZX01013414.1 coordinate 37,472, forward strand.
TTCATCAGTGGTTGAAGGCATTTGGTGTGGAGTTGTACCTAAGGTACTGCATGCGGTTTTGGGCCTCTCAGTTTAAGAGGGACATGGAGAAGCAGGTGAAGGTCCAGTGGAGAGCTGCAAGGAAAGTGAGGGACCTGAAGATGTGGCCTGTGAAGGGTGGTGGAAGGGCCCAGGTTTGTTTAGTTGGGCAAAGACGTGGCTAAGGGACAGTATACTAGCTGCATACAATTCCTTGAAGAAAAGATCAGTGAAATGACAGAACTAAAGTCTTTCAGATAAGAGAAGGAACAATAGTCACAGACTGTGGCTTGGGAAGATGGGAGATCATCCATTCAGGAGCTGGCTAGACAAAGTGGCAATAGGGCAATGGTTCTTCTTCAAGCAGAAGGACAGGCTAGATAATCTCTAGATATCCTTCCAACCATTTTCTCCATAGTTCACAGTTCTCCTAATTCCCAGAGCAAGCTCAATTTTACGTGTGCTGTTGTGAGAGGGAGGGCTTGCCAAAAACTTACAGTCCCAGCTCCACTCCTCTTTGTTATTCACGTCCTTTAGTGCTTGCTACCCCAAGAAAAATGCATCTCATCTCACTGGACCTCTGCACTATTGCTCTCATTCAGGATTTGTTCATTAGCTGCAGACTCTTGGTGAGCTCATCCCCAGCACATTACAGCACCAAGTCCCTCGGGCTCCTTTCCCAGCTCTTTCCTCAACCACTCACTCTCTGCCCTCCATCCAGCCTCCTTTCTTGCCAAAGAACCTCACAGTTTCCTTTTTCCATGCCCAAGAGCACATTTTTGGGGGTAGCACCAGGAAGAGACCCTAGCTGTTCAGGTACTGAACTTCAGATGTGGCCATCACCACAGGCCACTTCTCCAGTTATCCTACCTCTTTACTGAATGCACTCTTCCAAGTATCCTTTCAGATTTGGTAAAAACTCTCTCAGCATTTAAGCTTGCTTTCAAAGCCAGCAATAAGCCATACAGAATAGAAGCAATAAAAAGGATACATGAAAGCAAACAGAATTATTGTCACTATTCTTTTAAATTTTGGCTTTGCCACACTAGGAAGATTTTTTTATAGCTTGAGGAGTCTAAATGGTAATTTCAATCTTGGAATCATTGCAAATAAAACAGCATCCTGATCATCAGTGAGTATTAACTTACGTAACACAACAAATCTGGTGTCTCTGCAAGTTTTGGTATTGAGTAAAACCATCAAACTGTATTGGAAAAAGAGCATGCGGATGTAAATGTGCTATTTTAACCAGAAATTGGCACAACTGAAAACATTTATGTAGGGTAAATTTAAGACCTAATCAGGACCATAAAATATATGTGAGGGATTTATTTCATTGGTCATTCTTTGCTTTTTCAGTAAAGATGATTTGATCAATGCCAACAATCAATTAAGTGACTTGTGTGAAGTGATGGATGAGATCTTCAATAACCTTGACTCCTCATAGGGGACAACCATCTTCCAATTTGTCATATCCTTTCTTAGCCTGAGAAAAAATATATGCAAAGCATCAGTTTTGAGCACCCTCTGAGCTGTGGCCATTTATCAGTGGTCCTCTAGAAGTCCATCTAGAAGACGGGGCCCATGTCCTGCATCATTCTGCTGTTACAAACTTTTACTAACTATCAGTAAAATTAATTACAATAGTTTGAAGTTTTTGTCAATCCCGATCTTGAGCTGATTAATACTGTTCTACAAGCAATCAGTAAGTTTTTAAGCCAAAACCATTTAAATCAACCAAAAACAACTTTGGTGCATTTAAGTTTTACACAACATATGCTTTCTGGAAGCTTTCTAAGATGAAATTTTTGAGCTATTCTTCACATATCTGTTGCTCCGTGGCTTTCAGATTTTTCTGTATGATCTTTAACCAAACTATCTATGCAGCTGTTATTACTAATGATCTGATTTATACTTCTACTGTTGATCCTGCCATATCTTTATGCATATATTCAAACATTTGATTGCCTTCATTAAGAAAATAATGATATCACTCAACAGCATTGTGGTGGGTTTACCTTGGCTGGGTGCCCGGTGCCCACCCCTAGTCCCNCAGACCCACTACAAGCATATTGCTAAAATTTATCATATTAAGGCATAGATTATAAATATTATTGAGTACTTTAATCAGAAGATGCATAAAATGAATGAGAGAAAAAGAAAAATAAAGACGACAGCCTCTTCTTTGAAACCATACTGATGGTGCAAATAAATTAGTATATTGTTCAGAATTGATTAAATTGGCTGAGAGATAACATTTGGGGGTGGGATATTTCTGTTACAACTGATTCTACAATAAAACTAGAACAAGAACCACTGTCCAGAAGGGGTGACCTGTGGTTTAAGTTGCTTTGTTCAGATTTGCATAATAGAAATACATTGATTTTTGAACATGTGCAATTAATGCATAAATGTCCAAGCTATAACAATTTATATAGACTTTTGATAATGTGGCTGTTCCCAATTAAGTCTTTCATGATCCACCTCTGTTTTTTGCCTTTTGTCTTCTCTTTCCCTCTTTTATACTTTTTTCAATGTAGTGATTTTTTTCCTGTTTTGAAATATTACTGAAGATTTCTAGAATTCATTTGCTCTGCCAGTCTCTTTATCTTTCTGTAGATATTCTTCTGCAGTACTGGCCTCCACTTACACAGAAGTGGATCTTGATGAATTCAAAGACACCACTCTGCCTCTAAATTAACCACATGAGGAGTCAATCCCTGCAGAGATGCTCCACTGATTTCTGTGGGGCTCTGATGTGAGGGTGCTTGGTCCATTTAGAATGTAAAAGGCTCTTCACCTGCAACTGGTAGATTTTCAGGGCACTGTGCATCAGCATACCCCAGCACCAACAGTCTGCAATTAAAGGAAAATCAGACCTTCTGTGTTGTTCAGCCTGCCCTGTATAACAGACTCATCAAACTTCCAGGACTGGCTTGGCCACCATACTTTTGAATATGTTATAAAAGTAGCAGGAGCTGGAGATAGCCAAATGTCAACTTATAACAGCCCATTTTTTCCTCTTTTGTTGTGTAATTGAATTCTTTTTCCTGTATAATAAAATTCTCATTTATTAGAGTGGCTGGCTTTTATATGACTTTCCAAAATAATAAAGGAGATATTTCCTTCGTAACCTGATGCCTTGGAAGATTTAAAGGGGGAAAAAATGGGTTCATTAGATGTAAATCAACATGGGTCTACTGCCGTTGATTTCCACTGGTTTAAGATCTAATGCTAGCAAGACTGCTGGTGTTCCTGGCTGTTGCACATCTTAGCCACTTCAGTGCATGGCCCATACACCACAGTGAGCCATTGCTAGTTCCCATCTAATGTCACCTTTTTTTCTTCCACTGCATTAGAAAATACGGGAGTCCTCCTTCTGCTGAACATCCCTTTGTTAAATTCCAATGATTTGGTCTACAGTTTTCTTGGCTGGAGGGCTGTCTCTTGTTGAATTTTGGATAAGCTTTTAGCAAAAATTATTTCACTATTTCTGGGAAGATGACTGGGGGAAAATACACCCTTGGTAAACTATACAAGCACTTATTGTATTTGTTTGAAAGGCTCTCGCACTTTGTGCCAGGAAATCACTCTTCATTTGAAAAATCTCCCCAGGCCTGGCTGTAGAATAAGTCATTGAAACACCTGATTTCAGGCTTCAACTATAGCTGGCAGAGGCATGTTCAAGCTTTTCAGCCAATTTTTCTGAAGACACTTTGTGCTGGACATGACTAATTTCACACGGGCTGAGTGTGACACTTCAAGCACTGCTCCTCCTGGTCACTGTGGACCAGAGGAGTGACAGAAATTGGAAAAAGAAGAGGAAACAACTATCTGGTGGCCTTAATTTCTCCCCTTCTGGCCCAACAGAAATGTGGAGGATTATCAGAAGGAATGGGCTGTGTGAAGGGATGACAGCTGAGTATGCCTACTGGACTAAATTGAAACAGCAGATGAATTAAAAAAAAAAAAGTCAGTCAGGGGATGGGATGATTGAAACTGAACCAAGAACGAGGATGACACTATGACTGACTGGATAATAAGATTGGGTTAAGAAAATGAGGGAAAGGGTACCAAGGAAATGGACTGGGACTGGAAATCAGTAGGTGGTGGAGATGGAGCAGATGGGAGACTCTGATTAGGATGGCAGATGGTTCACAATAAAGTTCAGAGTCATCTGAACTGGAAATCTTCCTGACTGCTAGCTCAGACTTTCCTCTAATATGTAAATGACACTAAAAGACTATAAAAATATTAGAGTAGCAGTTCAGGGACAGACTGAGGTCCATCTGATAAAATATTCTGTTTCCAGGATATTTCTTCTTAATTTTTGTTTTAATCTAGGAAATTATAACCCTATAGCTACATAAAAATGTACTAAATGTAATTTTGTAACCTTTGTATTGTAGATTACACCTTTTTGCTTCTCAAAATGCTTTGAATTTTCTGACAGGGTTCAGTATTTATTCTTATGATTGCAATTTTTTACCCTTGACAGTACTGTTTACATCTTTTGTGCAGAAATCAGGATGCTGGCAGAGCTGAGACCTCTAGAATAGCACTGGCAAGCTATACAAGCTGGTAATTACAATTTTGCAGAGCACTTAAAAGCACCTCTGTCATCTTTAATGCTGTTTTTCAAGCCTCCCACCACTAGAAGGTGAAATTCTTTACACTGTTAATCTAATGCAGTATGATTCTGTAAGATATTTCCCTTCTTAATGTTTCACTGCAAAAAATGTGAATGCACTTTAAAAGGGAGTAACTTGAATCCTCAAAGCAAATTAAAATAAATATCTTACTATTACTTTTCTTAAGAAGTCATTATTGATATTTTACTAAGAAAGTAATTATGTTTAGAGGTGTTTCCCCAGCAAGAAGTTAATTTGCCTTGAGAACAAGTGTTTTGTTAACAAATATTAAACATTTCATTTTTTAAACCACAATGAGTATGGGCTTCTTTCCTGCCTACAACATATAATATCGAAAGCTCCCTGACTGCAATCTTGACAGCATTAAAATAATATGTAAACACATAGAAAAGAAATTAGCTTAAAAATAGTCTTTTGTATGACATCTACATAATAAATCGAATAAATGCCAGTGCCTGGAGACAAAGACTATACATTCAAGTGACTATAAACATCACTGCAGAATGACATAAATTGTTCTTTCTTTTCACATGAATGATGTAAGAAACAAACACATTAAAACACTTAAATGTGATATTTAGTAAAGGCTAATAAAATGGGTTACAGGAATGAATTTCACTTCCAAAAAGAAAGGTCTTTGAAAAATTACATAGCTTGATTCATACACTCATGTTAAATTGAAATATTTCCTAGAAGCTTGCAAAGATTTCTTACAGCTCCATTCTGGTAACTTGAGGACTTGCAGCACAAAAATGAGAATAAATCAACCAAACAAAAATTTTTGCTATGCTTTTATATAGAAATGTAGGCAAATTTTCTGTGCATCTTTGACCTGGCTGTGGTCTTTACAGTCTTTTGAAAAAGGAAAATATCATAGAATCATAGAGTCATTTAGGTTGGAAAAGACCTCTAGGCTAATCAAGTCCAACCTTTGTCCACCATCTCCCTGATCCCTAGACCATGTCTAAAAGTGTCACATCTACTTGTTTTCTGAACACCTCCAGGGATAGTGACTCCACCCCCTCCCTGGGCAGCCTGTTTCAATGGTTGACCACTCTTTCAGCAAAGAACTGCTTCCTAATATCCAGTCTAAACCTCCCCTGGTGCAACTTGAGGCCATTACCTCTTGTCCTGTCATTAATAATTTGAGAGAAGAGACCAACACCAGCCTCACTACAACCTCCTTTTAGGTAGTTGTAGCGAGCAATGAGGTCTCCCCTCAGCCTCCTCTTCTCGAAGCTAAACCACCCCAGTTCCCCCAAATGCTCCTCATAAGACATATTCTCCAGACCTCTCCCCAGCTTTGTTGCCCTTCTCTGCACCTGCTCCAGCACCTCAATGTCCTTCTTATCCTGTGGCATCCAAAACTGGACACAGTACTCAAGGCGCAGTCTCACAAGTGCCAAATACAGGGGCACAATCACCTCCTTACTCCTGCTGGTCACACCATTTCTGATACAAGCCAGGATGCTGTTGGCCTTCTTGCCACCTGGGCACACTGCTGACTCATGTTCAGCTGGCTGCCCNACAACCCTGAGTTAAGGATGTAAGATTATTCCCATCTTAACGAAGAGAAAGTCAGGTCACAAAATGATTAAGGGATAAATCAAATAAAGGAGCTAGGTGCCCAAAATGATAGGAAGAGAAAAAATTCAGGCTTCTAAATCCAAAATATGGATTCTACAAATTTCTGCACAGCTACAGAGAGATCATGAAAATCCATAAATACCACAACTTATGCTCTTCAAATTGGTCGTGCATTGTAGGGTGCTAATTTTTTGTACAAGGGAGAGTGCCTCAGACTTGAAATGTTTCATCCCCTAACATTGGGAATTGGATGTTCTTCCAGCTTAGACCCTGTCCTCTGTAGAAATTTGTGTAGCCTATTTCCTGAGAATGTGGCACAAATAGATAGGACAGGTTCCTTCATAAAAGCTGTGTCAGCCACTGCTTTCTTTTAAAATGCAGATGAGGGGAAATATTGCTGGCTCTTACTCCTGCCCTTTGTGACAACTGTCCACAGTGAGCACCTTCAAGTGGGAAATGCCAGAGATGGGTTTAATCTCTTTCAGAAATGTATTTCAGAAATATATTTACAGAAATGTAGTCACAGGTGCCCAGCACCTCGCAGGATTGAGGTGTGTCCCAAGCAGAATTGCTGGCTGATGTTCATAGGGGGACTCACACTTCCAAAAGTGATCAACAATATCTCATAGAATCACAGAATGACTTGGGTTGGAAGGGACCTCAAAGATCATAATTTTATAACTGAATGAAAAGCAACAACACCTCAGACTGTATCCACAGAATTCATAGCGTGAGGATTGTGCATAGCCCAGAAAGAACTGTGAATAGCAGCCTTTCCTTCAAATCAGCTACCAATTTCTGTGTCCCCATGAGCTAAGGATCAGCTGATTGTGCTAAGGCCAGTGACTGAACGCCATTGACTCCACTGACGCAAGACTCATTTGCAGAGTTAGTTCATCTGTCATCCATTTTATGGATACTGCTGAAGAAGACATGTTCTTGACAAGCCACCTGATGACAGCAGCGTTTTTTGTTTATAAAGGAGACTTGCATGGAGAACTAACATTGTATTTTTGAAGGCAGTTACTGCAGAAATAAGTAAGCATTTCTGGTTCATGATATGACGTTTGCTCCTCCCTAAAGCATTGGGTAGAACTACTGAGAGTTCCAGGATAAAGAGGTTTGAAGCATGGTAATTAAGTTGAAAGGCAAAGGCACTCAATATATATACAGCCTAGGGGAGCACACTCTCTGAGAAGACTTGGGAGGATTTCACTTCCAGCTGTGCTGTTGCCCACTGGTCACAAGGCTAGGAGCCACCCTCAGTCTCCTACATTCAAGTGGTGGCTTTCTTGCTCCATAATCTTTAGCAAAGCTTTTAGTGAGCTCATTTTCCAACTATATCAATTATTTGGAATGACACCATTTTAGGATGCCTACTTTAAGACACCTTGGGTTTGATGTTTTTCAGGAGTGCTGAACATCTCCCATTCCTTTTAACTATGAACTAATAAGGTAAAGTATTGCCTGGACCCACCTGTCATGGGAACCCTCTGATGTCTGTGTTTCAGATTCCATAATAATGCCTACTTTCACAGAAGGGTCTTAGGAGAATTAATTAGTTAATTTTGTATAGTCTTTGAGGGCTAAAATGCTAACTAAATAAATTGCTGGATGTGAGTGTCCCATCTCTCTTCTGTAACGAGCTTTTAAAATTAATGCTATTAATTTGAAAATGGAGAATTCTTTTCTAAAAAAAAACAAACAAATGTTACCTGAGAAAAAGCTAACCATGAGGTTTATAGTAAAACTGTGTGCAAGATCTAGAAAAATGTAGTATTGTAGTACAAATACCAAAGAAATGGAAAAAAAAAATCCAGGCATAATTAATTCATTAAAACAAATTCAAATTGTCAAAATCAATGTGAGTGAATGACAGGAATACATTACTAGACAAGGAAGCCTTTAGCCTCAATAGAGCTTATATTGGGACAAAACGGTGATGGAGGTGGAGGTGAGAGAACATTTTGGAAGTGTTCAAGTTGCTGAATTTTATTTTTATTTCCTGAGCATGTTATGGGGTCTCTTCCATGAAATGATGGAATTGATGATGCTCCATCCTCCTTCCTCCTGTACACTTCACAGGGTAAGTAAAGAACTTCTATGATGCAAAATTAATTCTTAGCCATATGGACTGCTTTAAAAATTATTACTGCCTCAATTCTCAATAGCAGGAAGAGTAATGTTCTCTTTAAAAACAGAAAAAGAATGTGAATAGGTGTTAACCTTCAGTTCTCTAGTGAATTGTACTTGCCAACAACTTTGTATTAGCTTAATAATAAAAATTATCAGAAAAAATAATTGAACTGTTTCTTCTGTGAGATGTTGACAAAATCTGGAATAATGGTGTCTCAGTCAAATCACATTTCTGTTAACATTATGAGACAATAAACTCTTCTCTGATTCTTGTCTACATTCATTCTCATCTTAAAGTAATCTCCTATTTGTCTATTCAGATATGTATGGAGCATGTTCAGTCCAAATGCAGCCTGCCTTTAGCCATATGGTGTTTAACTTGAAGCCTGTTGCTGCTATTGATGTCCAGATAACTACCCATAGGCAACTGTTGAAATCAAGCAATTGTTTAAGTGTACTGGCAGATCAGAGTCAGAATGCTTACCCTTTTCCAGTAAAAAAGCCTAGTTATTAAAATAATTGAACCAGTTAAACTCAACAACCATACACATATTTATGACTCCAGATGTATGTTTAAGTACCAGATAAAATAATAATGTTGTACTCAGTTAATAGACAAACTTAGCAGTAACATTGCATCTATCATACTAAGTACTGAGGTCTGAGCTTCTAATTAAAGTGCTAATGACAATGTATAAGAACACCTCTGAAGTACTTTTACAACAGTTGAATCAGTCTTACTGAGATATGCAAAGGAGGCAGCATGGGGCTCCCTGAATTCCCGTATCCTCATAATTCCACCCATTTATCACCTCTCAGAGTTCCTGACTATCTCAAAAGGCATTTGAATTAAAATGTGTCTTTAACACATTATTAACCCATATCCCATGTATTTCTGTTAAACAACTTCCTATAAAATAAACAAGAACCATAACCAAGACTGAGGCTTCCTGTACGATAATTGTCTTGTTTTCATAATAAATATTCTTTAAATTAAACATCACAAGGAAACAATGAAACAATGGTTTCAGACACATTTTTTCAGTTCCAGTGGCATCACTGACTGCTTCACCCTTACACTGGCATGTACATTCCCTAAGAAATTTTATCCAGCCAGGGACATGGCCTATCAGGTCTGTAGTGACCCCACCTGCAAAAGCTGCTGACTTATGTAACAAACATCCTGCATGGCAGGGAGCTCAATGTATGGAATCTATCCATACAATCCACATTTCATTTGGAAGATGGCATCAGGGAGAGGGTGCAATTTAAAAGACCCCCAAATTTCTGCAGAGTCGTATTCTATGAAATTTTAAAATAAGACACACTGGAATATAAATAAATAATAAGAAACCTTTTCTTTAAGAAAGCCAAGAGAAAATGAGGCTTAATTTTGCTTTTTACAGCAGAATATAAAGACAGGCTTATCAAGGTATTTAGCATCTGCGTAACCTGAGTTATGTGAGGAGTTCTGTCCAAAGCCAGCAGGCCTATTCACTTGCTCCAACTCAGACACCTACATAAGTGCCTTGCTGGACCAGGGCCAGAAACATAATAGTGGGCCAGCTTAAGCTGATTAGAAATGTTCTGTTGGCTCCAGCTGCAGCAGGATCTAGCCTTTATAGCCACTTTGCACAATGTGGTGCTCAACAGGGGAAAAAAAATCAGGCACTCTGTAGTCCTTCTCAGTGGTCTATTGGGTAAAGCTCGAGTACAAAACAAATGTAGCTTATTTAGCGCTAACTGGAAATGTGTATGGCTGAGAATGCATCTCTTTTGCCACATGAAAATAAAATCTGTTGCCTTGAAGAAACTCTTGAAATAAAGTGGCTTATTCTAATAGGTTGCCTAGATCCGAATTTTCTCTACAAGTAACAAGGAAGAATAAGGTTTAAAGAAATGGTGAAGATAATCTTTAACCTTTCTAAGTTTAAAAAATGAAGATGCTTTTAATAACTTCTCTTTCATTTTTATTTTTTTTTTAATTGAATGCTGTTGCAGTTAGTATTTTTGGAAATCTGAACTAGGTAGTTCCATTGCTTTTTATTGCTTGTGTATGTAGCTTGTTAATCAGACATTAATAGGCAAGCTGACCACAGTCAATCCGTCTCTGGGCAAACCTAACGATTCCAGGGATCTCTCTTGCTGCAGAAACGGTTATATTTGTGTGCTGAGAGATCATTAACCAAAGGCTGAGGAGCCCTTTCTTCCCTAGTGACAGAATTCCTAACAGGGCCTTCTGCAGTGATAAGTCTACAACTGACTACAAATTATCAATAGTGATTACCAGCTTGCTGCAGTGGGGAGGGGACGGTGGGCTCGGCACTGCAGGGCTGGCCAGACTCCCACAGCCCTTGTCTCCTTCCTCTGTTTGCATCTACAGCTGTCTCCTGCCTTGTTCCCAGGGGTGCCACTGCTAGGTTGAAATGCTTTCGAGCCACACCGATTACTCCTCGGGAGCGGAGCATCAGCATTCAAATAAATAAATGTATAATGCATCGCTTCCAGCTGGTGCCAAGATTCGGTGTAACTTCATGTAACGTGATTAAAAGCGGCAAGAGTCTGCACAGAATGGGAATTTGATTGGGATTTGCTTCTTGGGGAAAAATAATAATTGTGTGGGAGCTCTCTCCATCCTTATTTTGTGGGATTTGTGCATGACTTTTAACGGTGAATGATTGTGAAAACTTGAATTTGAATGCGTCAAACGTACGTCCTGCCTCGTTTCCCCATCGCTCCCTCTCCGAAAAAAAGAAATAAATGAAAAAGAAATAATCAAAGAGCAATAGGGTCTGGATGCTTTCAGCAGCCTGACCCCACGGTTCTTCTCCTCTCGCTCCCCCTCTTCCCCCCCACCCCCACNGGCCCGCAGTGCGCGGCGGGGCCCGCCCTGCTGCAGTCCCTGCCCCGCCGCCGCCCCGGACCCCGCTAGCCCTCAGCGGAGCCGTTCCGCCTTCCTTCCCTCCTCTCTCCCCACGCGGTCCGCGGTCCCTTTCCGGAGCGGTAGGAGCGCTGGCCCCGGCCGACAGGGGCGGTGGGAGGCGTATGTATAGCGGGGATAACTTTCCGGTTTTGATTTTTTTTTTTAAATGCTATTTTATATATATATATTCATCTTTAAAATAATGAAAGCTGTTTCAAAATTAGGCTATGCTGATGTGCCGACCTCACCCATCAGTAAATAATCTGATCTCAGAATTGCACATTAAAAGAGCCCCGAGATCCCACATCCCCTCCTTTTTTTTCTTATCAAAGACATTAAAAAGATGTTTAGCGTTGCCTTGGTTTTTTCTAAACTTTAGGGACCTGGAGAAGAGCACCCAGGGTAGGTAGCAGTCCCAGGAAATAGTGGCCGTTGTACTGGCTGAAGAAAAAGAGACGCGGTTTCTTACCCATTGCTGTTTTGGCCATGGTGGAATGTGCAGCCTCTCAGAGGTGGTGAAGGCAAAGGGGTCCGTCCAGCTACAGCAGTGGAGAGAGGGAGAGAAGACTGAATAAGGCACTGAGTCAGCAGAGTGGGGCTGTGCAAGAGAAGGAGCAAGAGGCAGGAGCCCATGAATAATTATCACTCCTCTACCCAAGCAGATTGGCTCTAGAGGTCCCCTGACATGACTCCTGCAGAGCCAGAATCTTCAGGCATTAAATATTGATCCACCAATGGTGCTGGAGTACAAAGTGCCAGAATGCAGTTTGAAATGGAAATCAGTTCTTGTATGTCTCTCCCCCCTCGGTCTGGCTTTAATAGTACATTCCATGTCAAATGTTTTATGTCTTACATGAAAAGCGCCTATTGGTGTTGGAGGCTCTGCTGTTGCTACCTGTAAAACATGCACAAATTCATTTTGACAAATTTTGTTCCAAAGATATGACAAAAAAAGGGACCAATGCAAGGGATTTTCTAAACCATTTCAGTAAAAGAGCTGCTCAGATTATTTTTACCTTTGCATCCAAATGTATACAGATACCATATACAATTATTTTATATTGAATGTTTCTGTGTTTCAGGTTTTGTTTTAGTATCCCCAGACCTAACTCTGGACAACTCAAACTCTGCTAAAACTTGGGGAATAGCAGCTGGACCTACTCACACTCTGAAAGGGCTCTGGAAAGCCAAAACCAGGGTAAGTGTGAAAAGAAGCCAACAACCACTTCCCTGATGTACTATAACAGGAGCCACTGGAAAGCACAGAATGGGACCTGATATGATTATTACTTGAAAGGGGATGGACACATTCTGAGTATTCTCTATGTTAATTTTAAGGATTCTCTATCCCCAGCAAGAGAAAAGCCAGTGACACGACTGACAACTGCTAAACAAATGTGGGTGGTTAATTGAAATTCTTTCAAGAAACATGACAGTGATAGGACCTATACACCTCCTAGAGCTGGAAGCTGTTGCTGGCCTAAATGAGACAGTATCCAAGAGAGTGGTAGAAAGAGGACACTCCATCTTTACCTTCTCAACCTTGCACTGTCCAACTGGAGCTCATCTGCCTCTCCCAGGGGAAAACCAGCCTTATTGTCAAAAGCTTGCAGAGATAACAGACTCCCACACCGCTCGCAGACAGACAGGGCATAGAGCAAATTTTTTGTTTTGGAATTTGGAGGATTCTACTTATGGAGTTGTTTCATGGTGTGTATGGGTGGGTGAGAAGAGCACGGAAGTGGGCAGAGGTCTCCAGGTTGGAGCTGTGTTCTCCCAGAGCAGGCAGGGCATTGGCACAGATTCGTTCCTTCACTGGTGTCATTTGCAGCTGCACAGTCCACACAGTGTGCCATCACTAACTGTGATGCTCTTCCTCTGTGTGTGCTTCCCAAGGACAGATAACAAGGGAATATGCTTTTCAAGCTTCTTTGAAGTCAGGAAACAACATCTTTTGGGGTTGTTCAGTCTGGAAAAGATAAGGCTCCGGGGAGACCTTACAGCAGCCTTCCAGTACCTAAAGGTGGCCTTTGGGAAAGATAGGGAGGGACTTTTTACAAGGGCATGTAGGATGAGAGAGAACAGTTTCAAACTGAAAGATGGTAGATTTAGATTAGATGTAAGGAAGAAGTTCTTCTTGAGAGTGATGAGGCATTAGAACGGGCTGCCCAGAGAACTGATGGATGCTCCATCCCTGGAAGTGTTCAAGGCCAGGTTGGATGGGGCTCTGAGCAACCTGATCTAATGGAAGGTGTCCCTGCCCATGACAGGGGGGTTGGACTACGTGATCTTTAAAGTTCCATCCAGCCCAAACCATTCTACAGTCTTTGAGTAAAGCAGGGCTCAGAGCATGACTCTGAGGCCAGCTTTCTTTTTTGAGTCATTTTTGATGAATTGTAGGATCTATTTTTCCTTTTTCTTTAAATGAGAATAGTAAGTCCTGGAAGTGAGTTTGGGAGAGGAACATCCCCAAACTGTACAGCAAGCACAGCGAGAAGTGTATGATTCAGCAGCATGTGAGCTGCAGCACGGCAAATGCTGGGATGGGTCCCTGCTGAGGCAGCTTTGGCTGGTTGGCAGGAGGGGAGATGAGGCTGGTTTGCTGGGGGTGAGCTGCCTTCCTGGAAGGCTCTGCCCTCACGGGGAGCAGGAAGGCGGCCCCGGGGGCCTCGCGGCTTTCTTTGGGGTGAGACGCTTCTGAGCTGTGTGGCTGCATGTCGGGTAGGGTGAGCAGGAGACAGAGATCTAATTGTGCCGGGGTATCTGTAGTGAGAGGCGCTTATTCCTGAAAGGAAATGGTGAGAAACGCCAGAGTGCTGCGCATGTGAGGGGGGAGGAAGGGGGACGCCTCACAGGGCTGGGGAGCCTCGCCCTAACCGAGAGACACCCGCAACCCCCAGTGCTGTGGCAGGGGCGGCCCAGCCGGAGTCATGCCGCGGTGGGGAGGCTGGCTCGGTGGGGCAGTAGGCGCTGAGCCCGGCTCCGCCCTGCCAGGCCCTGCACCGGGCGGGGCGGGGCGGGGCGGAGGGCTGCGGTGAGCTGTCCGTTGTGCTGAAGGCGACGGCGCTCCCCAGGGCAGCCGCGTCCCGGCCAGGGCGGGGGACAGACAGGCAAGGAGCGAGCAGACAGGGGACGGGCAGGGAGGGGTAGGGACGAAACTGAGGAGGGGGCAGGCAGGGCGGGGCAGCTCCCCCTGCACTCCTTGCGGGCCCTGCGGCAGCCGCAGCGCGAAGCGTATGAGGGGCCGCAGTGCTGGCTCCGCCCGACCCGGCCGCTCCCTGCCGCCCCTCTGCCTTCCCGGAACGAGGTGGCACCGCGGAGGAGGCTGGGCTCGGTCTGGCGCTGCGGGGCTCAGTAGCCCAGGGGCGGAGGGGACACCAGGACTGCGCTGCCATAATGCATCTTGGTTCGGCTCCGCACCCCGCGCCGCGGCACCCGGCACGCCCAGCAGGCAGCAAACCCGCCCTGGCGCCTGTCTTTATTGAACTCTGTTTTTCTTCTCCTCCTGCCAAGCCAGCAGCAAAGGGCGGCGGACAGAGGGGGAGGGTTCCCGCCGGTGGTGGGCTTCCATAGCCTCTCTAAGAGGGAGCTGCCTTTCGGCTCCCCCGCAGTCACCGCCGCAGTGACCGCGGCGTTCCCCGCGCCCTTCCCCGGCGCCGCCCCTCCCGGCCCCGCAGCCCTTTCCGAGGTGCGGCGCACGCTGCCGCCGGTCGTCAGGCCGAGGGCGGGGGTCGGCTCGGTACCCCCCCGAGAAGGGAGGACCAGGCACCTGCGCGGGGGTTGCCGAGAAAGCGGTGCAAGAAAATGCATGGCAATCACTGTCATGCCACACTCTCGACATATGCGGGAGCCGTTATTAGATGCTCCATAGATTGGTTCTGACCCACTGCCACCTTGTAATGTTGTGTTTCACATACATTTCAGGGGAGCATGAATTAAGCTCCAGCATGTCCTAGGAAAGCTAGGACTTGTTTTCTTTCACAGGCTGGACCTACTTCTGGTTGACATTAAAATACATTTGCAGCCCAGCCTACCTCCAGATCTGTGGATATACAGGCTGTAGGGTGCACAAGCTGCCGAGCAAAGCACTCCTTAACTGCTTCTTAACACCAGTGGGAAATTACTGGGGCTTTTGTCCCACTCTTGTTGGACATGTCTTCTGTGACCCTGGCCAGATCATTGAAAAGCTTTTGTTCTTTTCCCCATTTGTTAGAAAGGATCTTACTTTTTACCCCCTTGCAGACAAGGGAGAAGGGGAGGTGATACTGGAAAGACAGATGTTTATGCAGCACTTTGAAGACTATTGTAGCTAGGTAAATTAACCACATTGGCACCGAAATAATGCAAACAGCAGAGGTGGGGATAGGTCATGAATCTCTCATGTTCTGCCTGTGCTTTGTTTCTCTGTTGCAGAGGCTGGGAGACTGTGCAGCCTTCTTTAGCTTTCATAAGTAACTTTTCTTACTGACTTTTGGGAGACTTGTTTACACTTAGCCTTTGTCATTAGGAAATGTAATGGGCCTTGTTTAGAGCAGCTGATTTTTTTTTTTTTTTGTCACTCCTACTTCTTTAGACCACCTGGAGCAATTTCTTTTTGTGTCTATGCAATTTTACAAAATCAACTAGTAATTAGTTCATGATTAGCTTGTCTTCATCCCCATTGCTTCCAACCTCTCACCAAGACCTATGATAAAATATGTTATTCAGACTGCAGGGTGGAGTCCTCAAAAGTCAGACAAGAATATTGCCTGTGCAACCTTAAAAACCCTTCCTATTCATATATATAGTGATACAGTTTAAAATTTCATACTTATGTGCTATTTTTTCCACCAGATTTTCCCTATGTACATAAGAAGATGGATGGCACTCCCTTGGTGAGCACTATTTGTTATTTTATTTTCATTCTGTTCTCATAAACCAGAACCATGACACAGTCCTTTGTGCCCTTGAAAGCATGGGTACAATAAAGATTTTCCTGCAGGAATGTTTGCCAGAATATTTTTCTAACATGGGTGAAAAAATATTTTGTCTAACCTTATTTTTCACAGCGTAAGTATAGATTTAAAAATGTTAGCATAGTTTGTGTTTCAATAATCAACTAAACCCTGTGTATTTTAATGTGAAATTTAGAGAGAGAAGACTACAAACATATGCATGTGCAACTTTGTAATTTTTGTAAAGTTTTGGCTTTTTTTGTAACTTAAAAAAAAATTCTTCAAAATGCTATAAATAGACCAAGCAGATGAAAAGATAAGCTGTGTACTGAAAGCATAGGAAGAAAGAGCACTGATACATACGCATAACTGTGTCTTATATCTGAAGCATAGTCACCATTTTCTTCTTGAATTATATTTTTCTTATCCTTTCATTTTCCTATGTAGCACTGGAGTTATAAAGCAGTAAAGTGCTTTTACATTTCTATTAGCGTTTCTCTGCTGCTGAAATTGTGCTTTTTTGCTGGGCATAGCCTATCTAAAAATCATCTTGTTAACGCTTGATAGTGGCTTGATAAGCCAGCTGCAAACAATGTCACCATTAGTGATTTCAGTTGCTGCTCATTCCACATACAGGTTGGAATGGTGCAGCTTTAGTGCTCGCCTGGTTTCATGTGGGCTTTTATACTTGCACGGCTGCACATGGTGTTCCTTTCAGCAGCATTCAGGATCACTGTGGAGAAGTTGAATAACGGTATTATGGTATTTGCAGATTTTTTTTTTCCTAGAGATCTGTAAGCAATGGCTTAATGCTAACACGGGGATTGTACATAATGAGATCTCTCTCTGCGCCCTTGTCCATGAGACGTGAGCTGAAGCTGTGCAAGGCTACGTGATGGGAGTGACTTGGTTGCGTCTAGACTCTGTCCTGTGCTGCAAATAGATAAACCACCATAGGCCTTGTGAGGGAAGATGGGCAAATTGAGGCAGAAACCAGTTGTGTGATTCTGAATGATGACAGAATGTTCATGAGACCATGAGAACTGTTGTGTGGGATCAGACCAAGAGGCCATCGATGCAGTAGCCTGTAAATGGTATATTCTCCCCTTCCAAGACCCCACCCTGCTATCTGCAGGATTTTCTAGTCAGTGGTGTTCTTGCCTTGGGTGAACCTGTCATCAGCAGCTCATAGAGGAGGCAACTTGTAAGGAAATCCCAGTGCCTGTGGGCCTATTTTGGTTTTCTCTTCCTGATCCATCTCAGGCTAGGCCACCACTGGGCAGCCTTCCTGCATCCTTACATGCCTTCAGAGTGCTCACAGAAGTGCTGAAGTTCAGCTTGATGTCCCCCTATGAGTCCTTATTTTCTACATTTGTAAACCTTTAACTCTCCCCTGCCTTCTTGTTTCCACTTCCATATTCCCTTGCATTTGTTTCATTTCTTTCCTCTTTAGCTCACCGTTCACAGGTAAAGTCTTAAGGTTGTTTGTTTTTCTTAGAGAAGAGCTGACACCTGTCTCTGGAATGGGAAACCATGTAGGAAGAGCAGCCATAAACAGCAGAGGGCAAGCATATTGGATAGAGCTGTCATTATTCTCCCAGTATATGCGGTTTGAGGCCTTCTTGTGGCCTCTACACATTTAGTAACCCTCTAATTACACATTTTGTCCAGCTTATCCCTATTATCACTGGCTTTAGGTGGAATGCTGAGGAAAGGCTGAGAGTAGGAGAAGCACGTACTGTATTCCCCCAGGGATCATTCCAGCCACTTACTCCTCTCAGGAGATCCCTAGGCCTGACAGAGTTTTTCCTACTCAGTAAGCCTTGATGGATCTTTCTTTCTTCTACGATGTCCACAGTTTCCCATGGTGGTTGATTCCACAGGGCAGCTCCTTGCTGTGCAAAGAAGCATCTTTTTTTGCTTATTTTAAGCATATGTCCTTCCAAGACTTACTAGGTTTATCTACATGTGAGATACAAAGTGTACTTTTAGTCCTGGTATCATAGGTTCCTTCACTCTTCAAAGGAAAAAGTAATGGAGGGAGGAATGTCAGATCCAATTCTCCTTTTAAAAACGTTAGGAGACAAGTAGATAATGCAGAAGTGGTTAGATTAGGCTGGTGGGGGACAGTGCCACTCACTGCACTTCAGAGGTTCACAATGAAATTTTCCTAGAAAAACAAAAGTGCCAATATTCAGCAGATCTAAG
Source organism: Brachypteracias leptosomus (assembly GCA_013401335.1). NCBI lineage: Eukaryota > Metazoa > Chordata > Aves > Coraciiformes > Brachypteraciidae > Brachypteracias > Brachypteracias leptosomus. The sequence continues at coordinate 55,930 of VYZX01013414.1, forward strand.
TCACAAGTCATTCTAAGACCAGGAGGCCTAGTTTGAAAGTGTCCTCCAAGTGTGCTATTGAAATGAGGTATGTACTGGCATGTTCCTGATTTATTTTCTTGACTCTAGTTTTCTGAACAGCAAAATGCCTTGTGTAAGGAGAAATCAACAACAGAATTATGCTGCAGAGTGCCCGGTTCTCTTTACTCTATCTCCCTTACTGTTTGTGGTAAGAATGTACGGGACTAATTCAATTTTCTTTTGCTGTTTATGCTCTTCTTTGGATTGACTAAATTCCTTGTGACTGTTGGATGGTTATCAGCTGTTTCATCATGGTTTTTGTCTCGCATCCCTTGGAGAAGACCAACAGACCATTCAATACTCTAAGTATATTCTAGACTATTTTTTTGTATGTAGTCAGGCGTATCCATAGACATGTGTATTTTAGGACAATAGGTGTTATGATATAGCTGGCTCTCAAACAACGATCCCGTTCTTGGTATCAGGCTCATCATCTATTTTTGCAGCTAAAATTTCTTTTTATGTACTTGGTGATTTATCACAGTAAAGACAACAGATGATGATAAAGTAAAAATATGCTGAGGCTAGATAAAACAGACTTTGAAGATATTAGTTGCATTTGAGTGAAATTCACGCTTGGAGGGAAAGAGTAGCAGAAAACCACTTTGAGAATGAAGTGTAGGAGAACTTTTTAATTTCTAGGCTTGCACTTAGCCTATTAAAATATTTACAGGAAATTTCATTTAACGACTGTTTTTGCTCACAGCTTTGCCACGCTTCATTATCTTTATCTGACATTTTCAATGTTGCATGCCCATTGATTATTGTTTGTGTTTGAAAAAAGTCAGCTGAGATGTCATAGCTGGTGTGAGGATAAATTTTATGCAGTATGACAATGTTTTACTCATTCTGGTGATATTTTCCTGGAAATGCAGTAGCATGCCCTGTTCTGCAATAGACAATTGAAATCTGGCAAGCAATTGCATGGGTAGCAGAGAGATGGTCTGTCTTTTCACTGTAAAAATCCACTTAAATTTGACACCATTTTAACACTTTAGAAAAAAACCTGTTTATACTGCTTTTGGAGACACTTGCTAAAATCTTAACAACTAAAATCTCTGAAGTTTCTCTCCTCGTTGAGCATGCTTTATTTGTTTTTTTAATGGTGTCTCATCTCCTTGGACTGAGAGTTGGTAGGGAAATAGGACGTGGGATAGACTAAATGCTAATTATGAAGAACACAAAGACAGAATAACAACTGGAGTAATGAGAGAAAGCTGATACTGGCTGGAAAGGGACTGCAATGAAGAAGCCTTTGGGAACATGGGTAATTGAGGTCGCAGAAGCAGGCTAGGGAAAGAGGAGGGTTGTGAAACAGGGCTTGGCATTTATTTGCTGAAGAGATGAGGGACAAGGATTTGCGGCATAATGTAGGGAGGTAGTTGCTTGGCAACCTTAATTCTATCCCCTTATGATGCATGTGTGATCACATATTGTTTTTATGCAGGATTTCTGGCTCAAGCGTTGTGTAGGATTGACCTGCTCTAGGGATGTACTAGAGCTGTGCAGGAGGGACAGGTGATGCCCGCATGACTACTGCCTCATTTATTGCTTGAGCTGGGAAGTTGTGGAGAGGTATCTCCATAAGAATGGGCATGTGAGCAAACCCAGACTTGGTGGTGCCAGTAAAGATGGCTACAGGGAGCACGTAAACAAGGACACACAAGGACAGCCACGTGCAGCACGTGACACGTGAGTGACGCAGCAAGAAAAAGGAGGCAGAGGGCGGAACTAAGGGCGGCACCTTGAGAGCAGTGCCTGGCCAATCAGGAGATGTTGCTTAGCGCCTGGCAGAGTTTGTTACCAATCAAGAGTTGTGCTTCCAGCGCGTGATCAGTGCTGGTGGGTATATAATGAGTGAGCTTTGTGCAATAAACAGCAATGCTTGGATTATATTAGTCCGTGTACGTGTTGTCCATTGATCTCCCGCTGCAAGTGGTGCCTGAACAGGGACCCTCCTGCTGTTGCTTCGCAGAAGCGTATGAAGACAGCTGGAAGGAGAGGGTAGCGGGAAAGCCCTCCGAAGCAGCCGTTGCCCTGACGGCTGGAAAAAACGTGCGTGTTAAAGGGAATCTTGTTCTGATCAGATGAGCGGTCGGAAGGTGATGGGGTCCACGTTTGCCAAAGAAGAGCAAGCAGTGGTTAAGCGCCTCCAACATATCCTTTCTGAGAAAGGGTTATCTTATGATAGCAATGACTTGAAGTGGTTATTGCAGTGGGCTAAAGAGAAAGGCCTGATCCTCAGTGTTGCGAC
>VYZX01013417.1:0-30111 GCA_013401335.1 Brachypteracias leptosomus
CATCACTCTTTGGGCTCAGCCATTCAGCCAATTTTTAATCCAGTGCACACTCATTCAGGCCATAAGCAGCCAGTTTCTCCAGAATGCTGTGACAAACAGTGTCAAAAGCTTTGCTAAAGACCAGGAAAACAACAGCAGCTTTTTCCTCATCCACTAAGTGGGTCACCTTGTCCTACAAGGAGATCAAGTTAGTCAAGCAGGACCTACCCATACTGACTGGGCCTGATCACCTGGTTGTCCTGTATGTGCCATGNGGGCCTGATCACCTGGTTGTCCTGTATGTGCCATGTGATGGCACTCAAGATGATCTGCTCCATTACCTTATCTGGCATCAAGGTCAGACTGACAGGCCTGTAGTTCCTGGGATCCTCCTTCTGGCCCTTCTTGCAGATGGGTGTCACATTTGCTAACTTCCAGTCATCTCGGGCCTCCACAGTTAACCAGGAGAGTCACCGTCCCTGTGACCATCCCTGGAGGTGTTTAAAAAATGAGTAGATGTAGCATTTGAGGCTATGGTATAGTGGTTATGGAGATGTTGGGATGAAGGTTGGACTTGACAATCCTAGAGGTCCTTTTCAACCATAATGACTCTATGATTCTATGATTCTAGGAGTGCTGGTAAATGATGGAAAGTGGCTTGGTGAGCACATCCATCAAATCCTTTAGTACCCTTGGATGGATCCCATCTGGCCCCATAGGCATGTGTGTGTCAAAGTGGTGTAGCAGGTCACTAACCATTTCTCCTTGGATTTTGGAGGCTTCATTCTGCTCCCTGTCCCTGGTTAGAAGCTCAGGGGGCTGGATATTCAGAGAACAACTGATCTTACTATTAAGGATTGAAGCAAAGAAGGCATTAAGGATCTCTGCCTTTTCCTCATCTTTTTTCACTATGTGTCCATCTGATAAAGATTGGAGATCTTCCTTGGCCTTCCTTAGCCCTCCTTCATTCCCTTCCTTCTTACCGATAGCCATAAAAGGCCAACAGCAGTATAAGCAATGTGTTAGGACTAAACGGAGGATTCATTTCTGTTATGCTCTCATCTGGTGCTTTCACTTCCTACATTGCTCACTTGAGTCTCTGACTAATTATCAAAATTGGCTGCAGGCATGAGTCATGTGCTTTAACACAACCTGATTAACCAGTCAAAAAGGATATAGTGATTTTTCACTAAAGCAAATTTTTCTAATTGGGTCATGCTCTTTTTTTCTCTACATGATGTGTCATGAAAAAATGTCTAATCAATTTAAAACCCTCCATACTTGAAAACTACCTCCTACACTGATTTTCATGAAAGTTGTAATACAGGAAAAAAAAAAAAAAGCCAATCACAGTGATACAGATTTTTTGCATAAGTTTGTCTTAAATGTATATGTGGTTCTTGGCACTCCTGGGCGTGACATCACCTTTGAGCCTCCATAGGCCCTAGAGATTGCATAACATGCTCTGTAGTCCTGACTTCCTATGAAGAGCAGCTTTTCTTAATTCTTTGGTTTTTTGAATCAACATACACATTACATTATGTCATATACAGCTGAAGATTTTGTTGCAGCTGTGGGCCTAGTGTAAATCAGAGACTATAAGTCAGGCAGCATGTCTGAAGTTCAGACAGATCTGAAGTTCAGAGTCATATCTGAAACTTTTTTCAAAAGCAAACGATGTCCAGATGTCAGCTCTGGATTAAAAGAAAGTGCACTACCAACTGCAAAACATGCATTCTCCCATTTCTGAAGGATAGGTATATATTATAAAAGGAAGCCTCCCTTCATCATAGGGATAACTGAAGATACTTCTAAATGGGCTGAAATACCTATGCAGCACAATGCTAACACATCAGCTAGGATCCCAAAAGCAAGCAAAGTCACGTTAACTTGTAGGACCCCTTGCCAGAGGAGCTATACCGATTCTGACTCCAGCGCTAAGGTATTCGGAGTGCCTCCAGCTGCCTTTGTAGGGGTGGATGCAGTTGTAATACCAGCTAGAGGTCTTGGAGTGCAGTTTGATTTGGAGCACTCATGGGATGCAACCACCTGACCCACCATCATAAGGGATGCTCATTGTCTTACTGCACTGGTCAGTGTATACCTACCCATAAGATCCCCTCCTGTGCAAGCAGAGTCCAACCACAGGATTTCAGATGGTAGACTGAATAACCTCAGAAAGATTTTCATCCAAGTATTTTCATGTACTGCAATGAGACCACTTAAGACCCTGATGGGAAACAGAGAAAGAGTGTTTCTGAGCAGGGTGCTCAACAGCTAGAGGACAGTTTCATGGGTCCTTGGTCCTACTTGCACATTACCTGAGGCAACAACTCCTTCTTTGATACTGGACTGGTTCCTTACTGCATATGTGTGCATCATGTTTAGGTTGAATTCATGAGTTATTCAATGATGCATTAGTATTTCTGGTGTAAGAAGCCAGACTCGACCTTTACTTGTTGAATATCTTGCTTCTGGGTAGATTTCTTCCCTTTCCTGAAGTACTCAAGATTGGTGACTGCGGGAGATCAATGGACAATGCGTACACGAACTAATGTAATCCAAGCATTGCCGTTTATTCGCCCGAATCTCGCTCGTTATATATCCACCAGCGCTGACCACGTGCTGGAAGCACAAATCTGATTGGTTCAACAAACTCTGCCATGAGCTAAACAACATCTCCTGATTGGCCAGGCACTGCTGTCAAGGCGCCACCCTTAGTTCCGCCTTCTGCCTCCTTTTTCTTGCTGAGTCACTGCTGCTTCAAGTGCTGCACGTGGCCGTCCTTGTGTGACTTTGCTGGCGCCACAGAGTCTGGATTTGCTCACATGTCCATTCTTATGGAGATACCACTCCACAGGTGACAGGATAGAGAAGATGAAGCGCACAGCTGCTCCTCAGTGTTAAGGCCTCAGAAGTATTTGCCCAGTGTGACTTGTTTAGTACCATCATCAGATTTGGAGTCATAAGAGAATTTTCCCCCAATCGGGATTGTCAGAGACTATTTTTGCCTATCTCTAAAAAAAAGACAAAGGCCCATTTCTAAGTCTTGCTTGATTTCACCCCACATATGATCTTCCCTCCATCTTTTTTTTTTTTCTGTAAAACAAAATAGCTGTGACTTTTAACCTTATACTTTAGGTCTGAGTTGGCCATGGGATACTGAGAGTGTTTTGTGGCATCTACTGATTGTGAGGCAGTGATGTTCTGTGGGGCTTTTGGTCTGAGTATCTGCTGCACGGTTGCCTGTAACAGGGGGAGAAATTCAGGGCTTGTATATGATGGTTTGTGGTAAATTGTCTTCTTCCAAGTGCCTCGTGTGATGCAGTTCCATCACAAGGTAAGGGAGGACACAGGCCAGCACATGAACATTTGGCCAAGAGGAACAATTTTTACAAAAAAAATTGAGCTTATTAGAAGTAACACTTTTGGGATGCACTAGAGGTACTTTTATCATAAAAGGGCAAAATATAACTCAGATGTCCAGCAGAGCTGACAACATCTCACCTATGTGAAGACAGTGACTTGTAAACTGTCCATTTTCCTGTCTTGGTCTCTGTGAACCTGAGGCAGGTTCAAGCAGAGCTCTTGTCTTTGAGTGCATGATACATCCACTCCCTGGCCCTCAGTGCTGCCTCCATGCCTTTGCAGCAGGAGCTGGCAGCAGCAGGCAGAGCTTCTGGGCAACCACCTGAAATGTGCAGACAAGACAGATGAAGGAAGGGCTGGGGAGCCCTCGTCGTGCTCAGAAAACAGCAGGATTACAGAAATGTGGCTGTTGCCATGGCGTATTATTTTCTTTCTCTTCCTTCCCATTTTCTCTTGCCTCAGAAAGGACTCTTCTCCCCACTCACCTTTTCTTCAGAGAAAGATAAAAGCAAATGGGAGGGGAGGCAGAAGAAGGCAGAGATAAAATGCCAGTGAGCCATGGGAGGACTGGGAGGAGTTGCACTGAATTCTGCTCCCACGGTCATCCATGTTTGTGTGAATGCAACAGTCCATCAGGCCTGCATTGTTTTTTTTCTGGGCACTTCGTGTTCATTTAAGGTTGAAATTTGAATCTCAAATGGTCATGAACAAGCTGATCAGTAAAGGTTTCATAACTACATCAAAAACATAACAGCAGAGGAGAGAAGAACAGAGCATCTTTTATTAAATGATAACCTGAGGCTACTGACCGCCTATAAGACAATATGTGAATCAGTAGAATAAGCCTCAGTAAGCACAACAGAGAAATTCATTAGCCAGGAAAATAGTCATTATCAAGTTATGGGAAAGTTGTCCTGCCACTGAATCTTGTAATGAAGTGTTCAAACTTTTAAATTAATTGAAAAGAAGAAGTAATGAAGAGAGCAAGCAGTCTGCCAAATTCCTGAAAGGCAAATTGTTAAATGTGCACATGTGAACACAAAATACATTATTTCTCCATGTTTCATCTTTCTTTTGTCACTTCATTTTTCTTCTGCCTTTCTTTGTGATCACCTCCTCTCACTGGCCCAAACCAATGTCATGAGATTCTTGTTTCAAAGGGCTGCTGATGGGTGTCCCATGACTCCCAGGTACTCATGAACCCTGTGGGATTAAACCAACTAGGCTGCACACCCTATAAGTCAGGCACACATCAAAGGTGAGCAGAGAGTGTTGTACTGATGAGAAAACCACCATGCCATGTTTCAGCATCCATCCTCTGATTGAAATTGTCCCGTTTCAGAGTAACATGTTCTAATAGTGTAAGTAACACAATAACATAATCCTTCCCTCAGGAGAATTAAATAAGTATATTCGGCAGTAGTTTACCCATAGGCAAAAGGATGGTAGCACTGAAAATATAATTAAATCAATGTGAACAAACCTGAGTAACAGTAGTTTGTTATGAGAACATTAACACAACAACAAAAATGTTACAAATAATTTAGACTATAATCAAGGCCATTAAGGAAACATGCACTATATTAAAGCATGTGTGTACACTTACACGTACATGTTGTTGGTTTTCTTATTTCTGTAGGGAATATTACCTTTACCTACCCCTTGCGTAACACCTGCTGCCAGAGCTTACGCAAGGGCAGCCAAGATGCCCAAATGGACTTCAGCTGATGGTATCTTTGTCCCTAATGGAGAAGCAAGAAGCACACTGTTCCAGCTTGCTGCTGGCAGGAGAAAGGGCATACCTTGATTTAGACACATATCGTCCTGTCAGGAGAAGACAAGCTCTCTTCTTGAAAAAAGAAACCTTTTTTTCCTAAGCAAACATTAGTTAATTTTCTGTTGGTCTACAGCACTGTGGAAAATGTTTCATTAAGACAGACTGTGAATTGTTCCTCTCCCTATGTCAACATGAAGAGGGTTATACAGCCTGATTCCACAGAGCCCAGATGTGAGCTAAGCATGGATAATGCTGGATCAGATACTACAGATGAACTTGAATAATTTGAGAAGGGAATTTAAAGAACAAGGCTGGTTGCCAGCTTGGCTAGCAGATGCATGTGCCTCAAGTACTAATGGGACAATGATAAATGTGTGTGAGTGCCAGGGCACAAGCAAGCCATGCTGCCACTTAGTAAATGTGAGTTGTAATGTATGGAGCACCACCGTATATGAGGGTAGCCTTGGTGTCTTTGGACTCAGGACACAAAACAGATAACAGGAATGAACCTGATCTCAATATGACGATATACTGTTCCTTTGATAAACTGCTGGAGGAAAAGCTGAAGAAGTATTTTTAGTGTTATCTCACCTCTGGAGCTCAGTGGTTGTGCTCCTTGGATTGTAAAAGAGGCAGAACTTGAAAACAAAGAGCAAATAGGTATTTTGACAACTGGAGAAATCACTTTTATCCAGTCTTGTTTTTAACAGTATTAAGAAGAAGATATTAATCTCATTTGGTGCCCATATTTGGCTGGTGATGAAGAAATATCTGAAGATATTAAGAGATATTCTTCCACTGGTCAAAAAAGACTTTGCTGAAAGGGCTGCCGTGATGAATTGTGCTTCATTGTCTAGCAATGTCTAGCACTGATATCAGGAAAATATATCCTCTTATTCAGTCTGGCAGTAGGGGAAAAACTGACAATTTCAGGAAACTCCAGATTACTCACGATCACGTAATTCTATTTTGCTTTACTACATGGTTATAATTTGGCTGCCTGCATCATTCTTCTAATCAAATACCCCATGTCCTTGGGCCTGCAAAGTGAGGCTTCCTTTGAGAAGTCCAGGTAGGTGACAGAAGCAGTTCCAGGTCAGCAACCAAGCGGGATTTGATGTCTTCAGCAAATGCAGAACCAAACCCAGAAGTATCAAATGGAAGAGAAGAGGATAGCAAACCTGAAGCTGTCTCTAGCTCAGAAACTGATTATGTACATACCCTCATAGCAATATGAGAAACAAGAGGATCTTTCCTGTTGTTCAGAGAGACTCAGGACAGCAAGGGCTTGCAGGTCCACCCTAAATGAAACTCCAATTGCATAGCACAGCAGCATGTGCTGGGTTCTGACACAATTGCTGGACAGTTAGAAGGAAACCCTAGATTCTGACTCTGGTAAAGAGCAGTGTAAAACTGGGCACTAATGGACTGTTAACCCACTCGCTACTCATCACACATTGACAATATTGACTTTCTTGGAGTTCACTTTATATATGTGTTTCTTTTGCACTAGGCATTAGATGCATGGAACTTGCAACTTGACTAGTTGTGAATTTATTTTGAATGGTGATTTTGGATCTAACTCACTATTACCTCTTAAGCTTTGAAGTTGACACTATTTTTGGATCTTTAACTTTAGAAAAATGTATTTTGTTGGCATCACAATACAACTTTCAGTAGTTCTGCTTTTGTGAGAATTAGAATACACCTTAACTCATTTCTGGATGTATTCAGTCAGTGCCTTTTGCTTGAAGCATGGAAAGAATCTAAACTATTATCAGTTTTTCTGCAGAGAAAGTAAGCATCTGACAAGCGTTTTATTCCATCATAAATTTAAATAAATTTAGTACAACAATTACATGACTGATAAAAATAAGAAATTCTCCGAAATTGATACAAGGTCATGTTTACTCAATCTGAACAGTTTCTTTTTTTAACAGGAATATAGTGAGATTCACTCTTAACTGCATTTTCAGATTAGGTAGGTTATAGCTTTATTATTTAAAAATAAAAAATTGCTCAGCTTTCTATTTCTTTTTTATTTCAAATTTTCACTGAGTAGAACTGTAGTAATTAGATTCCTTCATTCCTCCTCCTGCATCATCCTGGGCCAAACAAATTCAGGTGATTAAAATGAAATGGAGCAAGTAATGGATAAAGTATTAGTATCAGCACAAATGTACTGATTCAAATGCCTTCACTGTACAGCGTATCCCTCCCATCATTGCAGGAGGGCTTGAAGACTGCTGTTGTACAGAACAGCTATGAAATTTGTCTGAGGCGATTGTGCTCCAAGTACTTTGTGGTTTTCATTTATCCACAATAGGCAATAGCATTCATAATCAAACTAAGTATCTTCCCAGCTGAGAAATTGAGTTGCAATGTCCAGGGCACTCTGTTTGAAAAAGTCCTTAAAATGCCCTGAAGGTCTTCTTAATCCATCCTTTACTAAAATGCTGAATTGTTTATCCCTATGATGGTGTTCAGTCTCTTGATATGTAAAGCTCATTCAGACTAGGATACAGGAGAAGTGTTCTTGCATAGGCTTGGATTTCTACGTTTCAGGTAGAGCATGGCTTCGAGAATGATTTGTTAAAAGTTCATTTATGATAATGCAAAAGAAAATGTAAAAATAATGGGTTCAGGTCATCCTCTGGAGATTTTGAAGATTCCTGCCAACTTGTATTGGATGCTTTAGAGAAGAGCAAACTGCAGCATCAGCAGCTAGAGCAGACACCATCACCTCCAGAAGCTCTCCAGGGTGCTCCAGCTGCTGTATTCCCCAGCAGTCACAGCCATCAGTTGGTGAGATAGAAAGTTTCCATAGTAGCAAGCTGGGAGTAATACAGATGTCACAAGTTCTGCCACCTCTGTACACAAATTGTTCTTGGCATGATCCCTTGTGTTATATACAGCTGCCCTGCTCTCAAAGCTGCCCAGGAGAAGTATCAGGTCTGAAGACTTGAGGATGGAGGAGGAAATGAAAATATAGGATTACTTTGATGCAAGTCTGCTTTTCTCTTATTTCTTTCTCATTCTTCCATCTCTATGCATCTCCACTGGATATACAGGATATGTATTTATTGCTGTCTCGCCTCTTCCAGGAAAAAAAACCAAAACACAGTCTTACCAAAAGCTCAAGTTTCAATTTATCCCTAATTTCTGAACTGTAGGAAATGACTGCTTAGGGATTTAGTTTGTTCTTTTAATCCACTAACAGGATCTTTCCAGGACACATGCCAGTTCCTCTTTAATTATATTCTCCTATTTGTGAGAGCCCTGTGACCTTAGATTCTACGGGACTGAGAGTACTTCTGTGAAAACTTCACCTTTTTCAAATACTTTACCATCTCTGGATATCAAATAACATAACAAAGCACCAAAAATAGCACATTTCCCAAATCAGAGCCAGCATTTACTAAGAACTGAACACAACTAAGCATTTTGGTAATTTCCTGAGATAAATGATCATTTTCTTTTGATATAGTATCCAGAAAATGCAGTGAATAACAGCATCATAAAGGGAGTCCTTGCTGTTCAAAAAGCTATTCTGTGTGTATTTTAGCTATTTGGTTTTCTCCCACAGGAAAAGGTATAAACACTAATGAGTGTGGATTGTCAGCTGTAAGAAATCTGTTCTATTTTTTGATGAGCAGGTCAAAGCTCACCTCCAAAAACTCAAAACATCGCACATTATAAATTTATTTCTTACCAAAAAGGTACATAGGAGCTGTAGATACCTATCTTTTCCAAAAAAAGAAAACCTTAGGTGGCCAAAACATGCCCAGAAACACCTAAGTGCTGATGACTGTCTTTGAAGAACTGAAAAAATATATTTATACAGAGATCACTAAATATAAAGCTTATAAACATTAATTGGAACAGACACTGAAGTCTAGGTCTCATCATTCCCAAATGAGTGCCCATATCACAAGGATAAAGAACTGCACCCCTTGCTTTTCATCTCCTCTACATCCACACATGTGTAATATATGTTAATCCACCATACATTAATCAGTTAATTAGGAGGGGGGAGTCTAAGAGAAGCCTGTAATGATGCTGTTACAGAATGCTTTGGGAAGGTGATAAACATGAGATGAAATTCTAATGCATAAAAAAAAAACAACAGAAATTCAGTCTCCATGTCCTCCTGTCATGTTTGACCTATTAGCTCATAAAGAAGTATCACCAGTTTGGAGAAAAAGCCCTAGGAACCTGATTTCATGGTCTCTTATCAATCTTGAGTGACAGCAAGTGTCAGAATAAAGGCCCATGTATTGTACTAAGATCCATTTCTCCCTGCACATTTCCTCTTTTCTGGCCAATGCAGCTCTGCACTCCTGTGCTGGCTCCTCACCAGCTTTGGGTGTGCTGCACGGGGCAGGCACCCCAGGCACTCCAGCTCAATGGGGACCATGGGTGCTGCTGTAGGATCAAGTGCCTAACATACAGAAACTGCAACACAGAGTACTGCCAGCTCCATTCTGCTTAATGGATGGAACTCTCAGGTGCGGATCCCAGATCCCCAGATATTTCAGTGCCTTAATGATTCAATCAGTACTGAGTGTTGGCTCTAGTGCCACAGTTGTGTAGAAATTCCTCCTCAGGGAAATAGATAAGTTGTTTTTATGTTTATGGGGGGGTGCCACATAAAAAGGGTGATGGTACAATCATAGAATCATAGAATGCTTTAGGCTGGAAGGGACCTACAGAGGTCATCTGGTCCAACCTCCCTACACAACTAGGGACATTTCTACCTAGGTCAGGCTGCTCAGAGCCCCATCAAGCCTGACCTTGAATGACTCCAAGGGTAGAGCCTCCACCACCTCTCTGGGCAGCCCATTCCAGTGATCTATCACCCTCATGTTAAAGAACTGTTTCCTAATATCCAGCCTAAATCTATCCTTTCCTAGCTTAAAACCATTACTCCTTGTCCTATCATTACAAACCCTTTTGAATAGACCTTCCGCTGTCTTCCTGTAGGCCCCCTTCAGATATTGGAAGGTCACTATAAGGTCCCTCTGGAGCCTTCTGTTCTCCAGGCTGAACAGCCCCCACTCTCTCAGCCTGTCCTCATACAAAAGATGCTCCATTCCCCTGATCATTTTAGTGGCCCTCCTCTGGACACTAACACAATAAGTGTTAGTGAGAGCTTGTTGCTGTAGAGTAACTCATTTGTATCTCAAAGCCTTGATTTTAGGGTTTTCAATAGTGATAAAAAAGGCTTAGTCACAGAGTAATTTATTTTCCATTTTCAGGGAACACACACAAAGTGCAAACCTTCAGTGCTGCTACCCCTGCAGCCTAAGACTTCAATCTTAAGAATAAATGACTTTCCAAATTTATTATTGCACAGAGAGTTTTCACATTATTGGCTTCAATGAATCTGGAGTTTTTACTTCCCAAATTAAACTTCTCTGACATGCAAGGTGGGCAGCTTCTGTTGCTGCATCACTGAAAGGTTACTAGTTCAGATTTCTGAACCCACTTTGTATCTTTTTCTGAGAGGTATGTTACTAGCCCTTGTGGTAATCAAAAGGTAGAGCTTCACAGGGAAAGGAACATAAAATATTTCTGATAGTGTGATTTTTTTTTTTCCTCAAAAATTAATGAAACTAATGACTTGTAATAAAAAAGAAGGCATTAGCACTCAGCATTCATAGCCAGAGAAATGGAAGTGAGTTAACACTTACTTTAGTGTCTAGCTTCCATTTGTTACATCTGTTCCCATTTTTCCTGCAGAGGGTTATTAGAATCTATGTTAACACATTTAATTTTACTGTGTTTTCCCTCAAGATCTTTATTGTCTGGAAGAAGTGAGCCTAAGAACCATCAAAAGAGAAATAACTAAGGAGGTTTATCTTTGTCTGATAATCCTCTTCTAGAACACATGAATGCAGCTCTACAAAATTCAATAGTTTTGTTGAAATTTGTAAATGAAAACTTGAGTGTTGTCTTTGGCCCTAAGGTCACAACATATTCTAGTGTGTCCCCTGTCATGATCATTGTGTCTTACATCACTTCACCATGGGATCTCCCTTCTTCCACCCCTATACCATGGGATTTTAGTTAATGATCACGCATTTAACAGCAAAGAGTTCAAATATATTCATACTCTGGAAGTCCTGAACCTGGTGATACCATAATGGCATTGCTAATGAGTGAATGTTGTTCTGTGGTTGATATGAGATGATAGGCAGTAAGTGATCTACCTAAACAGATCGTATTATGAATTCTAAACTATTAAAAGGAAAATGTAGCTGTTGATATCACTTAATGTTATCTGTTACTATGTCTCATTTCAATGAGAGGAAGATATTTTTATGCTTTAATGAAGCAAGCTAGCATAGCTTTCTATTCCCCTGAAAAGTAAAGAGGCTCCAAAAGCTGACAATCAACAACTGTACACAGATAAGTACTAAAGCAATGAGTATTTTTTATTTCCCCACTTGTACAGGATGTAATTTCCAACCAGCTACAAAGTCAAAGATAAAACACTCAAACCAAGCTTATGCTAATGAGGTCAGCTTAGTGGTAGGACACAGTAAAGGCACAGATTCACTGTTAGCCTCTATGTAGAGCATTGAAAAGAATAAGCCCTGTAAGGCAATACTGGGGACGTTCTAGTTCCTGAAACCCAAGTGGGAAAATCAGGCCCCTATTGCATGTACAAATGTACCAAGAGCAATAACTGTTCTACAGTTTAGCTTCATTTTAGGTGTCCTTCCAAAATTTGTTACAGGCCATTTACCATTCATATGCAAATGTAAGAAACATAAAATACTGTCAGACACAACTAAGAGGATAACACCTGTGAGCTGAATCCAAACAAGGGACCTTGGTTGACATAACCTCAGACATCTAAACACAGATCTCAGACCTTTATAGCACCTCTGCCAGCTTCTGACAAGACAGAAACATGTGTATTCACCAGGGAGTTGTTTAGGAAAACACCGATTATTTGGTATTGCTAATCGTCTTAATGTTCCTCCCAGACAGCTTTAGGAAGAAAAACTAATTCCTTGTCAATCTTTTAAAACAGAGGACTTCCATTTTTCTTCTTTTAACTCCTGTAAACAGCTCAGCACCATTAATCCCAAAGGAATGAAGAAGAATGAAATAATTTACTGCAAGTTCTTGTGACTTGAAAGCCAACTTGTGTTTCAGCCTACAAGTGGTTCAACAGCTCTACCTGTGCAACACAAAATGCCCAGTGTACGAATGTCTTTCTCTTCATGCTTGTTGGCAGAATTCCTTCCATCAGTCTATGTTCTCTGTGTTGAGCTGCTCCTGTCTCCTCTGTGGTCTGGGCACTACCTCCACACAACTAGGCTTATTAGCAACTTTATGATGTGGTTATTGAGAAGCAATCATGTAGGTCATTGTGCTATTAGTCAGTTTAGCTGAGGACTCTATCTGACTGCAGAATCACAGCAGGGTTGAGTAGGCTGTAATATGTCTTATTAAAATACGGGAATATTTATTTTTGATGGAGAGAGACTATAATGAACATGGGAAATTCTCTTAATTTCTCCTTTTAATTTTGTGACTAATTTGTGCTTACTAGTCCAATATGCACTCAGTAAGAAGTTTCATCTTGGTTCCATTTTGGAAGCATCCACCATTAGGGGAGCAATGCTGGGGCTCTATGAGCACAAGTACAACACACTCAGCTGCTGCAATATCCCTTCCACAAATAATCAAAACATATAAATGTTGTTTCCAAAAAAAAGAATACAGCTGTCACTGAAAAGCAGGGAAAGTGCAAGAGACATTTAAAAGGGCATTGTGAGAGCTCAAGAAAGAAAACTGAGGCAGGACTGCATTCAGAATACTTTTAGGCATTCAAGGACAAGTCAAGAGCCTAAATAGATCTTTGGATCTGGGCCATAGAGTGCTGAAAACAAAGGTGAGGAAGGAGATAGGATTGCAAGTGGGCAAGTTGAATAAAGAAGCCTTATTTTGATGTAGAATATGCAAGAGCATGCTTGCAGGCAGTGGGACAGGAGCCAGCATATTTGAAGGTGAGGCTGAGATAATGAGAACAGAAATAAAGGAGGAAAGGAAGCTTGAAATAGCAGGGACTGAAGGGACAAGAGGCAGATAATAGTTCTCAGAACTCAGAATTGGAGACAGACTGTAGCAGGGAAGGGGAAATTAATGGTGGAGCAGCAAAAGGATGAGGAGAAGCAGGAACTCTAGTTGCAATCATTTTTGCAAGAGATGGTGAAGAAATATGTGGGGGAGGCAATACAGTCTAGCAGCAATGATGGGAATATTGTCAATGAAAACAATAGGGAGTAACTTGTCAGACAAGATATTTTCCCATAACTTACAGTATTCAAAATACAATCTCTATCATCATCATTAGAAATAACAGTGGAAAACAGTTCACCTCTGAATATCTGACAAGCAAATACATTTTTCAAAAACATTTACCTACACAATGCATTTCAATGTTTTCCTGCCTTTTGGAAAGATAAAATTAACTGAAATACAAAGACCACCGCTTGACTGCCAACACTTGTAACTATTTTTAGAATACTACTACTTTTCCAATTGTTATACATTTTAATGTCCTTTCAGCATTAAATTTTAGGTCCATGTGGGGGAAGGGGCAGCTGCAACCAGAAAAGGGGAAGGGATCATATAAACAGTATAGGTCATTATGGCCTGTGCATCAGACTGGATTGAGGTAAAGGAGGAGAAGAAGAAAGACAAAGGGATTTTTTTTCCCTCCATAAGTAAAAACTATGCCTAAATGTCCATTAGATGAAACTACTTTTTAAAAGCCTTACAGAAAAATAGGTTGATGGCATTCATAGCCAAATTTCCCAAAGAAAATTTTCAAATTAACTACTATTTATTTGGGAAAAGGGTAAATTTTCTCTTAAAGAAGGAGACAGATTTTCAGGCAGCACTGTGTAATCGTATCTGGGGAGGAAGAAGAGAAAAAGTAGAAGCCCTTCTGGAGTTATCACATTCAAAATCACAGATCCCTCTCGAATGTCCTGTGGTCCCAGGTCAATGCTATGACCTCAAAGAAGGATATGCTGTGGAGGATTTCATGGGGCTTCACTCAGTTAGCCACACACCAGGGTCTTGAGAAGCACCCTGGGAAAGCATGCCACTCTTGAGGCATGCTCTGATCAGGCAGCAGCCTTCCCACTGCAGATGGAGCCTGGTTCCCCTTGCTCCCTGCTCCTGGTGCTTCTTCCCCAGCAAAACAAACCTTATGAAACACAGAAACCTTCTTGAAGTCTTCTCAGTGCTCTGCAGCGCCTTGGCTTCCTCAGCATGGACATATTGTCTTTTAGGCTAAATTGTCATGTGCAAACCTGAATTATTTTCTACGTAACCCTGCCCTGATTTGAAGCACCTCTAGGAGTGGAGAAATTCTCTATTGTGATATCATATCCAAGAAAGCTGGATTAACCTTGCTGTAGACATTTTATTGGTGGTAATATAATCCCATCCATCACCCATACACAGGTTTAACTGTTGTTCAGTAGGATTTCAGAAATAAGGAGGTACAGCTGTGCAAGCAACTTATTGTATATACCCTCTCCTACATTTTAAAGGAGAGGCCTCAGTGTGCCTCAGATTTCAGGACAGTTGCAAAGCCATTGCTGTACTTTTCCATGATGAAAGGATGACCCGCACAGGCCTGCAAGAACTACCTGATATTTATGCCTAGAGGTTTCAGAAGGCAGCCTCACTTATCACACATCAAGGTTTATTTCTCATTCAGAAACTGATACAGGAAGCTCTCTTCCATTAGAGTACACAATGATATTATGATTGTGCTTAGATATGATTTGAGTAGGAACCTCTTCTAGATTGTACTCTGTCATCAGAGGTGATCTGAAGACAGTCATTCCCACCCACTGAAAGTAGGAAGCCAAATTACTTCCCTCTGTCTTTGGAATTACATGCTACACAAAAGCTGCCTCCATGCAAAGTGAGACCTCGCTTGCCATCACTATCTCAGTCAGTTTTCTCATGCTCAAGTTTTTCTCACCAAAATCTAAACAAACTCTTAATTGTTTACTACTGCTATAGCCTTTCTATCTGTTCTTCCTTTATCTACTCTCTGTTCTCTTCCATCCAGACCTTTTTTCTCTCTGTCTTATGAAACATTTCCAAAGGTTGCCCCTCCCTTACTGTCACCAATCCATGTTATTCCATTCAGTGTCATTTTTCTATAGGACTATCCCCTCAAAATAGTTTGGGGCCAACTGTAGAGAACACTTGGTCATATTAGGGTGCTAATAGATGATTTTGATAATCTTATAACCTACTTGTCTGCATTTAGTCTAAATATCTCATTATAAACCCAGGAATGTATGGACATGTCTGTTCTGAGGAATTCACTGTGGCACAGAGTCATGCCACCATTAACAAGAGGAAGTGGATTTGACAAAGGCATTCCTAACAGGGCAGCTCCATTCAAGGGAACAACCTCAGGCCCAGGGGACAGTATCATCACCTGAGCATGGCACTGCACCAGGGCTTGGTGCAGCAGTTCAGCCTCCTATCTGAGATGCTCACCTGATGCTTGCTTGAGTGTGGCTACCCAGTGCTGCCTCACACTGGGCAGGCTTCCCAAATCATCATTCAAATGCAGTGGTGCTCAGGCTTGTAATTCAGTCAGGCACTTCAGAAAACCTAATGTCCTCGTCTTTGTCCATCAGTATTCATGCTGTGATGCTTGTAAATGCCTTTGAAAACATTCAGTTCTCTTTTCTTCATGTTTGATATCTCTAAGGACAGCAATTTGTCCACTGACTTTAAGTACCAACTTCACTTCCTTTAAACATACAAAATTACACCGACAGAAAAAAAGAAGAGTTTCTCTTCTCCCTAAGAATTTCTCCCTAAGAATTGCCTGTTCCCAAGCATGGAGGCAATGAAACTTTTCAGTTAGATGGATGGCAATTTATTTTTATTTCTTAACATGAAAAAAAAATACTTTTGACATTTTTTCCCTCATGAAATATTAACAGTGCTTCTCTGACCTTTTACCAAAAAGAATAAATAGTAATAATTTTTAAGAAGCAAACATTTTACATGGAAGATTTGAAGACAAACTGCTAAAGCCTGGTGAAATTATAAACCATCAGAAAGAACATTAGCAACTTAAAGCATAAACTAGGTTTTGCCAGATCTAGTCAAAGCCTCAAATG
This sequence comes from Brachypteracias leptosomus, assembly GCA_013401335.1. Lineage (NCBI taxonomy): Eukaryota > Metazoa > Chordata > Aves > Coraciiformes > Brachypteraciidae > Brachypteracias > Brachypteracias leptosomus. The sequence goes on from VYZX01013417.1 coordinate 16,312, forward strand.
ATCCCATGACAGCTCAATGAGTTTCCAGAAACCTCTTGGAGGTCACAAGCCTGATGAAAGCACGGCTTACATGCAGATCCATCTTACTCCCAGGAAAGACTGTGAACTGTGTTAAAAAGCAGAATTCCCTTGGCTGTGAAAACAATGTGCAATGAGAGAAAAAACATGAGGAATGTAGCAGTTCTGACACAAACTAGAGATTAAAACACTGGAGGTGAAATCCCAGCTTCTGTCAGGCTGGATATTGACTTCAGTGGCCCAAGGCTTCACTCTGCATCTCCATCACAAGGTAAGGAAAAAAAATCTACTTGATATCTTGAACTGTTCTCTTTCAAGTTGTGTTTTGTTCACTTCTGCTTTGATCTCTGCATCAACTGTGTGCTCAATGGAAGCTGCTTCTCTTTTGTTTCATTTCATAATCAGTGGTACCCAGTCACTGTGAGGCTTGGTGGAAAGGGAGAGAGCAAGGCCAGCAGCTGGGTGCCTGCAGAGGACTCAGAAAAGCTTTTGAGGCTGCCATAGCCATGTGGAGTAAAGATAAACTTTATGCAACTCTTATCATAGAGAAAGAGACTTGAGGATATTATGGAGAACAAACAACATAAGAAAGCATTACTTCAAAAAATCCAAACCAAAAGTGTGTCTCCCAATGCAATGCCCATACAAGAAAGCCTCTTTTGTTCCAGGGTGTGCAGGCAGTACAGGAGTTCTGCTATCATCTTGTACCACCTTACACAAAAGACATGCAAGGCTGTGAGTCCCAGATACCCTTACACAGCCACAGGCTACCTGCGGGCTCACTGGGAGGGAGGGTGCTACACTCAGAAGGTCCACAGAGCCACATGTCGGCTCTTTCCTGGCAGTGCCAGGTTAATGGTTGAACTTTATGATCTTGAAAGTCTCTTCCAACCAAAACAATTATGTGATTCTATGATTCCCAGGTCTGTCAACATGCAAGAGGTGGGCAGCCACCACGGCCAGGGAGTGCTGCAGGGCTGCTTCTCCTGGTCCCCCAGCAGCAGGCTGGGGTGAGGTACTGGAGCCCATGCACAGGTCGATGGTGCTGTTTGAGGGTAGGCATCAGGAATGGATGAGAGGGAGTGAAATAGCACCATTCATTTGAAGGAGCAGGAATGGGAGAGAGCTGAAAAATGTTAGTTTAAGTCTATACATCAGAAAAAGCCTTTAGACAATAATAGTGATTGGTGCAATGATTTTTCTAGGAGACCAATTGCAACCTAGTAGCTAGAGACCATTCAAAAACGGCATGGGGCCATTTTCGTATGGTCTAAGGCAATGGGCAAGACATCTCAGGAAGGGTTTGTGCCTAGATGGGTGGCAGCCTGGGTAAAATCTGGCCTCTAAAAGCCACTGAGAGTTTGCTATGCACTTCTACATATCCCAGTCGTACCGCAATAACCTTTATTAATAACATTGGCTAAAACGTCCCAATCCCTATTTAGTCTTTACATGATAATGAGCCTAAATAGGCAATCTGGTATTTACCCAAAGCTCCCACTGATTTCAGTGGCAGCTGGGATTGTTCAGCAGCTCTGAAAATCAGGCTACTTATATTTAGCTATTTAAATATGGAGTTAGGAATCTAATTTTAGATGCTCAAATTTGAAAATTTTGGCCCTAATATTCCACATCAATTCTTTTTCCATCACTTTCAGCAAAATTTTGGGGAAAATAAGACCATTATGAACAAATGGTGAGATTGTACTTTTATTTTCAAAAGATTGCAAATATCTCTTTGACTTCTTAAAATAGCTGTAGCTTCTAAACCAGTGTATTCAAATTAACTTTAACCATATACACTGGTTATACTAAGTAAAAAAATTCCAGCATGGAAAAGTTTTATTTCCCCAGGTTTAATTTCAGAAAATTTTATTTTATTTTATTTTATAAAGAATGAAAGTTTGACTAGAGCTCCAGGCAGTTGAAAGCTTTCAAAAATGAAATGTATCATTCTGATTTTTTTTCCAGAAGATATGATACCAATCAAACTGTGATGCATGTTCTTGGTCTAATTACCCTTTTATTTTTTCCTCTGGTAGCTTAATTGTATTATACTTCAGAGAATATTTTTAAAACAATAATGCAACTTAATTGTTGAGTCCAACTTCTTCACCCCCTGGAGCTTCACAGAGATTTCACATAAAGACACTGAAAGAGAGATAACCTTCATTAAATGAATCAGCTGTGCTGCAGTACAATTTTCATTTGATTCTCCTGAGCTTCACAGACAGAGGATAAAAATCCATGCTTTTTCTTGACTTTTTTTTAATAAATGAGTACAAAGTATGGTAACTTCCTAAAAAGTGATCCCAGTCGAGAAGCACCTTATTTATTTGGTTGGAACACCTCACCTGACCTAACAGTCACATGACTCTCTCAAAAACCTCTGAGCTGTTGTGGTTTTTGGGAGTGAGCTAACACAATGCCAAAATATTTTACCACCTCTTAGTTATCTACCAGAGGTTCCCCCTGCACCAGCTGATGGGACTGTGTACATGGGCTTCCAGCCTTAGTGACTGTGCATGGACCCCCTCTGTTTTATGGATTGTGCACATGAACCACTTTTGCTTTAGTTATTGTGCGCATGGACTCTATCTGCTTTAGTGAGAAGTCAGGCAGCTAAGCTTAAATTTATCATCACCAGCAATCAAACCCAGGCACCCCTCTTCCCCCAAATGGGGGGCTATTCTCTCTGCTCTGCTCAGACCCCAGGCAGTAACACTTTAAACCACCAGAGCTTCTTGGTAAGTAAACATCTTGTATTGATACCTTTAACAAAAGAACAGCCACCACCAAAAGACCAATCAAAGTGTTATACCTTTTTCCTTTGGTCTTTCTTTCTCTTCCACATTTGCTATTGCTTCCATAGGGACTGTTGCTTCTTTTTTCCCCCCTTGTTTCCTCTGTTTTCTCCCATGATGGCTGATCAACCAGCAAATCTTTCCCTCTAGATCCTTCACTTTTTTCTTCACTTTCAAACAGGTTTCCATTTCTTCTTCTAAGACGGATCCCCTAAGACAAAAGATTGATTTATCCCCTTCATATAAGACTGATTTATCTAAGTCTAAGAATACTATAGGGCTTGCTTATGCAATGAGCATAAAAGCTACCCTCCCTGCCTGCCTTTCTTTAAAAGTCATAAATTTGCTAGCAGAGGCTACCCTGGCTGTAAACTCCTGGGTATCTTTGTAAACTGAATGCTGATCAGAGCCTGTCATGGAGCCCTGGATATAAGCTCGGTCACACAGTAGCACTAGTGCAAGTGGTGCACGTATCCAGAAGGGGAGAGCTGCATGTGCCAGAAGATAAGCTGAGAATTGAGGGAGAGAGAGAAGGAGGTGGTCTATATGTTAAAGAGCCATGCTTGCAGGTTTGATGAAGCAGGATATCCCAAAGGCTGTCTTGTAAGATGGAGAGGAAGGAAAGCAGAGATGGGATGAATCAGGCAAAGACACATTTCAGCTATTTATCCCAATATGCATGGATCTTTACCCAAACTGAACAGAGATCATGGATCCTCAATAGCTTCCCAGTTGCTCCAATTACCAGGTTCACATTTCCAAGGTCACACTTTAAAGAGGTAGTTAATATGTTTTCTGTAGTGGGGCAACCAGAGTTACATTTTAACTTAAACTAGTGCTAATTCCTTCACATGGAGTTTTTTGGAGAAGTTGGGCTTTTTAATAAGAAAGTTGTTCATAAAAACTCTATAATTTTTGACCTACAAAATACTTTTCATTGTATTTTTCTAACTGCCTCTCTCCCTCATGTTTTCTGCCTTGGAATTGTTCAGGATCTCTAACGCTAATTTGTTTAACAAAGAGAGCTCTGACCTCTCTGCTTAGAATATTTAAGAGGTAATCTCTGTAGAAGTTTTACCTAGAGAGTAAAGTTATACAAAACCAGTTTATGCTGAAATCAAACTGGAAGTACAGATATCATGCTCATATTTTGCACAAAGATACAGAACAATTAGGAAAGGACATACAACTTTTTCCCAAGCATGTTGAATGTGAGATTATTAACAGTAGAAAATAGATCCTAGTTTGAATATTTCTTCTGTGATTCCTTTTCTTATGGAAAGATTTTTCTTATTTTTCATGACTGTTGAGTTTTGTTCAAATCAAATATATATTGGTGAATATGTATGATCACGTAGTTCTCAATGAAAAAAGTAGAATTCATGTGAAGCTGGTCTGCTTTAATGGGTGTATATACCTTTTTTATGGGAACTAGACAAAGTACTTATGCAGTGAGATGGTTTGCACTGTAGGTCCATATAATCACAATACCGTTGAAGAGGGAGTTTTAGCAGGACAAGACTTCTGGCTGCCCACAGGAATGAAATTGATAGCAGACCTGCTTATTCCTTGTACTGGAACTATAGGACTGCTCAGAGACCTCAATTTTTCCTTTTCTATTTACAGAGAGTCAGAAGTCATCCACTTAGCTACTCCCTACAGTATTTTTTGCATTCTCCAAGCTGCCAGACAGAAGTAACCTGACAGAAGGATAAGTGACAAAAGTATTCATTTCCTCAATCTTAGGTCCAGATTACAAACTGAGACTAAGAGTTCCCCAGATGTGCTGATTACAGTCACAAAGCTTCCGTTGTTTTTGATTCACAAAGTGCTGCAAGTGCAGCTCCTGCTGCTCTGCCATTCATCCACCTCTGCATGCTCAGCAGAGGGATCGATCCAGCGTCAATCAAAGTTTTATTCATACACACCTCCACCATAAAGATGAACCAAGGGGAGACAACAGAACAGCTCCATTTGGTATTGCTATGCCAGCCATGCATGTGAAGCTGTAGTCTCGTTTCTCCAGTGTTGCCTGTAGACATACTCAGTAAGCGATGCTGGATTTGGTGAGCTGGTCATTAATTCAGGCTCAGCCTCTGGTCTCTTTCAACTCCAGTCTGGTCAGGTCCCAAAAGAGCAAACGTGAGGAGGATAATAACTTGGTATGGTATCTGAAAGTGCAGAAACATCTTTTGCTAAACAGTAGCCCTTCAGTCCAGAGGATTCAACAGGATTTTATCTTAGTGGAAAAAACCTTGATAGGTATATAGAGAGATATGTGTGTGCAGAGACAACCAAAATTTATTTGGAGACAGGATTATCAGAAAACTTTAGCTCAAGCTCTGCTTCTTAAACAACCTGTAAAACTGCCTGTTTGCAGAGAAGGCTCTTAAAACAAGAGAGCAAAAATGTTAACTGAAACCACCAAACCTCGAAAAATAATTTTTTCAATGACAAATCACTTTAGGTCATTACTCTTTTTATCACCCAGCAAGCAATACACAGAAAAATTCAAACTGTAGCCATTGATGCCAAATCAGCAGGAGGGCTAGGTAGTATTCTGCCTTCTTTTGCTGCCTACCCAGCAGAGCTGCTGACAATTGCCTTAAAATGTTTCAGAGGCATTTTGACACAGGCAGTGTTTTTGCGGGAGAAGATGAGAGCAGGGCTGGGGTAGCACCATCCTTTCAAAGATTTCTAGCCAACAGCCAAGTTTCATCCCATCAGCTGTTCCTGTTTGGAACGAAAAGGGGATGGTTTGCTGACAAGCCAAATGACGGCTGCGGTGGCTGCTGCCTGAAGCCTGTACAATGGGATTGATTGTGTGTGGTAAAAGCGCTTTGAATGTGAGCAGAGAGAAGCAAAGATGCTATAAGAATGCCAGTGTTAGGCTTCCTGCTATTGAAACAGCAGCTACTGAGTAGCAGCTGTGGTTATCTAAAAACACTTGTGCATGGAAGAACAATTTTTCTTCCAAAATCTGAAAGAAACTCTAATGATGAATCAGAGGCTGGGCTATAAATAAAACATGACTATGGATTTACAGACCCAGAAACATTCTCATTAGAGAATGTTGGTTTTAGGGCCAAATTGCCTCATTTTTTATTTTTTTAATCTATCAGAATCATTTTGGAATAATTACTTTCATGATGTCAAATCCTTTGTAATGCACAGTGGCATTTGTTGCGTGACATGTGACAAGCATTAAGATTAAGCAAATGAGCCTGGCTAAATATCTGCTAATCAGCGTGACTCACCAGCTTGACATACATTCACAAGTTTACATCCTCTTTCTATAGATAAAAACTGAGGAAAGGGAAGAATTGTTCCTCAGCCTTCCTTGTGCCAAAGATCTAAATGGTTTCCTGAGCTTCATCTTCCAGATTAAAAGGTCAAAGATGCTTTCTGTGTCTAGTGAACAAGAAAGATTAGGGAAAAAGTTAACAATGCACTGATGACTACTAGTAGTAATTACCAGTAGTTACAGTTAGTAACAGCACCCATTCTTGCTACAGAACACAAAATTATCCCCCAAAAAACTTGAAATTTTTGTGAAGAATTATAAAAATTAGGATAGATAGAACCTGAAATTCATTAGACTTTGTGGGATTTGGTACCCAGATGGTAAACAACTAAACTCTCATCCACTATATACATGCTAGTCTTATATGGGAGTCAGAAACAAGGGACTCAGAAAAAAAAAAAAAAAAAAAAAATGTTTTGAAGACAGGCCTTGATTATTGTCTTGCACCATAATTTGCATAGGCATCTTATCCTCCTCAAGGTGCCACAGAATTCTGCAAGACAGTATACAGGTATGGCTATCTGTGTATTCCAGTCACTGCAGCACAGAATGGTTGCGAATAATGAGAAACGTGTTCAGAAATCATGTTTCATTTGAAAGCACAAATTTAAGCCTGAAAATAAAGCTCTGTTGGTTCTCAATTTGTTTGGTATTCCAGTCTTACTTTAACTAGTTCAATCAGTTATGGCATGTAGCAGTAAAAGCACACCAGTTCATCAAACCCTCAGCCTCTCCTGTGTTTTTTCAGGGGAGCACAGGTGTGTTTTTTTCCTGAGAAGTTCTTTAATGTCATACGCAACCCTTTGTCTTTTCCCAGTTCCAAAGATGACATTATCTGTAAAAGAGATTAATAGGAGTTTGTTAAACTGAATTGAAAATGTGGAAATCCACAGAAGTGTTAATATATGAACTGGTTATATTTAATTTAGCCATTCCAACAAATATGCAGATATGTATGTTTATTTACCTAAGAAATATTTAACCCGGGCTCTTTCTAGTATTACATTGTCTTTACTTTTGTACATATTTTTTTTTAAGTGAAATACTTTTCAACACTTCGTATGTCAGCAAGTAAATGAGATTGATTTAACTTGTCAGCAGCCTTTTGCAGTTAAACTTCCATTAAAATTAAGATATTTCATCCTGATACATTCACTTTCTTTGTTTTCAAACATCACAGCCTTGCTAGGCTTCATTTCAAAAGGCATGGAGATTATCTGGCTTGAAATGAATGGTGTAACTATCTTTTGAGTTTTCTTCACAGATAAAACTGGGTTCTTTGCAGTTCTCCTGTACTGTAAGACTGCTGGGCAGGCTTCCTCCTGCACGAGCAGTGTAATCCCTGTGCCACGGCAGGTAATACATTCTCAGCTATTTCCTTTATGTCTGGAGTATCTTTGTTGAGAAGAGCTGGCAGCTCAGGAACAGTATCAAGCACATGAGCTGAATGCTTAAGCTCCTGTGAGGGATAAAAAGGTGAGATATATGCTTATTCTGATTTAGAAATCTTCTGTACCTGGATGGTCTTCCTACCGTATTAGAGAAATTTTGTGTCCTCAGCAGCCTTCCCCTAGACTGATGCAGACATTTTGGGTTGTCTATAAGTGCTAAATGAACAGACTTCTTCAGTGGATGAGTTATTGCTGGGTATTTGGGCAGCTGCAGTAATTGCAATTTTCCTTAGTCAGCTATTAAGTTTGACTGCTTGTGAAAAGCTGCTTTACTGGGGTTTGAATGTCTCTTTTTTTCCTATTCTTCTATTTATTCAAACCCTCACTCAGAGAGTTTCCTACCTCTCTGATAAGTTCATTTCTTCATCTCTTTCCCTCTCTCTCTGATTATTTGCACCTACTACTAGACACTGATGACATGGAACTGCTTATGTTGTCATCTGAAGCGTAAGTGAGACATACAGCATGAGTAAAAAAATCCAGGTTTTGCTCCGCTGAGATCCTATACACTGTTCAGATTCAATCTACTAGCTTGCCATACGGATAAGCCCTGCTTAAAGACATGCCATCTGTCTAGCTATATGCAGACATGTGTTCATACTTTCTATTTTAAGTATTTTCTCCCAATTTTTCATGTTGTTTCTCTTTCGGCATCAGATTGGTCACCTGATCAGTTATAGTAGGTTTTATGAATTAGTCAGACACTGTGTGTTTTGCCAACTGTCTTGCTGCACACTGATGGCAGAAACCTTTCTCTGAAGGTGCAGCCAGCTAGCATCCCCAGCAACTGATGGGTGCCCAGCCCCAGGGCACTGGGGCAGAGCAGAGGGAGAGGTGGCTGCTGCATTAGGCTCCCAGCAATGCTGGAAGGGCTGCTGGGCCTCCCCACGCTGTGTCCCTGGGGCATCCCTGGGAGGTAGGTCCCCACAGTCATGTGATGCCTGCTGGCAACCACACACCTTAAACACCAGGGCTCCATGGGGCCAGGGTAACAATCAACTCTCCTGACTTAGGTGAGTCAGAAGAACAGAAAAGTGATCTAGGTTCATAATCCATGTTGCATGAGCCAAAGTGAGTATTTCGTAGGTGGACAGGAGGCAGCCTCTCCCTCCTACAGCTGTGAGAATTAATTTATGTGGAAAAATAAATGTATATATTCTCATTTTTTTATACAAAACATACTAGAGGGGGGTTTTTTAGGTAGTAAATTACTTTAAAATCACTGAAATCAATAAAGTGACCAGCATGGATTAGTTCAGAGTTCTGAAGACACAAGGCATACCTCTCAGTTATGATTTTTCTCTTGAATGAAATCCTGCCACTGAGCTCTATTGTGAAACTCCCAATGGTTTCAAAAGGAACCAACACTTTACCTGCTATTTCACCAAAACTTAAAAGACAAAATACTGGCCTTTTACTGTTGTAAAAGTATCATTTAACTCAGCTTCCAGATGTCCCATGACAGAATTTCTATTATACTGCAGGCTGAGGAGGACTCCTTAATATGGTTTAGGACAAGCCTTTCATGATTTTTCATGTTTTATTTTTAGAGAATAGACAGTGAACTGGGACATTCTATTTTCTCAGTCAGTCTTGGAGGAGGCAGTCAATGGAAGAATTGATAATCATGACATAAATTAAAAGAGAATTAAATGGTAAAGGAAAGCATTTTGTTAGATAGACTTGTTCCGCCACCATCAGCACAAAGACAAAAGGCAGGATATCTATGGTAAAGAACAAAAGCTAGCTTGGAGGGACACAGATAGCAGCACTACAAAGATCTCCAGGAACGAACACATGCTCTAAGCAAGAATGGCAACTTTGAGAAACTCCAGTCAGATTTCTTCAGTGAAAAGTAAAAAAAAAGACAAAAACACCTGCAATTGGAAATTGTCTGAAAACATCCATATTGTAATGGATTTTAAGACACTTAATTCTGAATATGTTCAGATACTCTGAAGGACAGCAATGCTGCTGGAATAATAGGGGTTGAGTTGCAAGATACCAATTGTCTTTTTAGGATGAACACACGTTTGTTGGTGGATTACCTAAGATCCTTAGGAACCTACATGGGACAGAAACAAAATAGCCAGAGAAATGTTTGGATGCCAAAATGCACTTAAGTTCTTTTGAGTAAAAAGATCGCTTTCTGACCCTCCTAAACTGAGCAGAGTTTTTAGGTGATTGATCAGCTTGAATATTACTAGAAAAAGAAAGCCAGAAAATTGTTCTTTATTTTGTATTTCAGATATATGATTACCCAAACTGTTTGTGTTAAAAAAAAATTGCCCAAAATGTTTGGATTTTTCAACCATCAGTCCATAATTTTAAAATATTATGAGGAATCAAACAATTTCTTTAAAATTCTGGGGTTTGGCTGTAATTTAGGGGGGAAAAATGTTCAAGTCCATATATTGACTTTATTTCCGTCTCGTTGAACTATTGGGCTTGCAGTGTTTTGTTAAATCTTTCAAAAGCATATAAGCCACAGATCTAGCACTTTGGTGTTCAGATGTTTTGAGAAACACTCTCATGATCTTTACACAAAAAAATTCCGAGATCTTTGATGTCAATAAAGAGTATAGAGACTTTATGATTAATTCTGATGTACAACATAGTATCAAAATATTACCATTAAGTAAGACTGTTCTGTTGTATTTCTGAGATTAAAAAGTAGCAAGACACTGACAAATGTTATGCACAGCTCCATAAATTGAAACATGGTAATTTTGCCTTGCTAGAACAATGATGGTGATGAGTGGAATTAAGTGCATGATTAAGTATCAATTTGCTTACACTTGAGAAGTCTCAGACAGGCACTTGGGCTTCTACCCAGTGGCAACTGCTCCTGAAGTCATTTACAGTGGAGAGAAAATAGCCTGTGCACAAGCTGGATGATCATATGCCCTGTTGCACCTCAACCTAGCATGGACAGACAAACAGGTTCCCCACAGCTGATCATGAGAGTGCTACCAGATCCTAGAGGATACTGAATTCTGATTTCAGGGGCAAATGTGGCATTCTTGTGATTTTCTAGGCTGTAGAAATGTAGAAATGTGCTTTTTGTAAAGTGCATTTGAGGCACAGTTGCCCTGCCTGCATATCTTCACCTCCGTGCAGTTATTCTATGTAGATACTTGGCTCATGACCATCATGATCATGTATCTGAAGTATTTCAAAGACCTGACCAAGTTCCTAAAATGTTTCACAGTGTGAAATCTTACAGGTTGCAAAAAGACAATTCCCCAGATGACAGGGTGTTCATGGAGAAGTGATGAATATAGTTTAGTCTTAAATCCTGTTACTGGATTCCCTGCTTTTTTGAGATGCACCCACCTGTTGCCATGGTTTCAGGTGCCAGTTGCCTCTTTGTCTCATATTTGTCTTTTTTTAAATATATCTTCTGTATAATATGGTTCCCATTCCTTGTTCTGAACAGAGCTGTGGGGTCCAAAGAGTATCCTGGGCTCCTCCCTAGTCATGCTTGGCCAACTAAGTTTGGCACTAACAAGCCTTCTGTGCACAACGATGGCTATATTTTTATCACTGTTGTCAATGCTGAAATACATTGCTGAAATCAAAAATTTCACATCAGGACAGCTTTGTCTGAAACAGAATGTGAAATTTATTGACCCTTGCCAAAAATACACACCTTGTCTGGGCCCATCATGCTACTTCATTGCTTTGTCACAGAATCCATGAGAAACAGCATAAGAGCAGAATGGCCTCTTTCTCCTTCTGAATTACTTTATCCTATATCACTTATTAAAACTTACAGCAAGTCAAAACATCTTTTTCACCTTAAGAATTTTCTGCATTAACTTCACAGAGAATTAGCAAGACATATATCAAGACTTACTGGCAGAGAGATCTCAGCCTATGAATTCTCACTGAACAGATCAGAAATCTTACTGCTCACCAGGAAGATTTCTGATTCCCTATAGTTGCAAACACTCAGTGCAAGCAAGGTCAAAATTTAGCTGACTCGCTTTTCCAATTCCTTTTTTGAAATTGAATTATAAGTTTCATAAATATGTTATTTACCCACTGACAGGTAGCCTAGTCAGGATTTGCTATATTGCATTAGGAAATTACTAATTCAGCAATTAATGCTACAGAAATCTCATCATCTAGAAATCCACAACACCATCAGATAGTCTCCAGACAGACTTTTTGTCCTATTTTAGAAATATTTGAGTAAAAGAATAAAAATTAACTATATGGAAGAAATAAAGACTTGTAAAAAACCTAAAAAACTGTTGGTCCGGATAATGTGGACACATCAGTTTCCTGTTCAGAACACAGAATTCTAGTGTCCATCCAAAGACAGGTTCTTTCACATCTTCAAATGGGCTATTTTACATAAGCTAAGAGATGAAATAACTACAAATAGGCCAGAATTGTTAACAAGAAGGGAAAAGGGAAAGGCAGGGGGAGAGTCAGAATTTGCTGTGAAGACTATGTCTTGTGTCAAGGCTTAGGGTAATGGTCATCCATTATAACAGATGCTCTCTGTTAATCCCTATCCCTTCCCAAAGGGGAAGAGAAAGAGAATAAGGGAGGGGGACTTACAGATTAGAAAAGAAAACTAAAACAGCATTAATGAAAATAATAATAATAATAAAAAAATGGAATATATACAAATATGTACAAACCCAATATTGAACCCACGTCCCTGGTGGCAATTACATCACTGTCACCACTGATGCTGTGAAGCAGGCACTGGGGAAGCCCCAGACTGGGCTCAGCAGCAGAAGAGAACTGGANTCTTGTGTATCCTATTCAGACCATTTTGTCCATTTTCCTCTACCCTAATGTCTACAGACAACTGCATTCTGCTCCCAGGAGTAACCAGCTACAATTCTATCTAACCTATTGAATCCCAAGCTTTGAAAATTATGTTCTCAGATACCATTTGCAAGACCCCGTTATTAAGCTGCAGTCCCATACACTTAATACCTCATTTGCATCTGACAGCTATTGGAGAACATTCTCTGCAAGCTGTTTCTGTTCTCAAAACCATGTACCAGGGTTAACACTTAAGAGAAAGGCAGAGTGGGGGGTCTTGTCCATTCCCAGTGAGAAAAGGATAAGGGAGTTCACAAGCAATGCATCCCTGCCACTGTGGTGGTAGTACTGGTAGANTTTTCAAGTTTCACCAAAAAAAAAGGTTTTATAAAACAAGAGTTTTACATCAAACTTTCAGAAATGCCGATGCCTTGAGCAAGCACAAGGACTTAGTCAAAGAAATATGTGAGTAGGGACAGGTAATAACCCAAGAAGCATCAATAAATCTGATGTCATCTTTAACGAAACCTGATCTTACTTGTAAGAGAAGGGACAAATTTATAAATGACAATTCAACGACTGTGCCTATCTGATATGTTCACACTCAAGAGAAAACTGACTGCATATATACTTAGTGAACTGCTGTACAGCTGAAATGACTCATTTTACATGCAAGCATTGCAAAGTTCTAGTGTTGTGCTTAAAACTTTCTCTGAATTCATCATTGGAGTCAATGAGGAGGGCTGTAGCCTTCTGAACAAATAGATAGTTGTGTGACTAGGCCAAAGGAACAGATAATAAAAAAAGATTTTAAAAAAATCACACCATGTTCTGAATGCCTGTCAAAAACAAGCATTCTTCCAGGGCATGTTAATTTATCTGGTGGAGTGGATATTTTTGATTGACAGGACTGAAATAAAAAAGCTGAAGTGTGGTTAATACTTTTTGCAGTAAAGCAGCTGTATTAAATTACGTTTCCCTCTTTTTGTCAACAAGTTGGCAGGGCGTACACAATGTGTCAGCTCTGTAATGACAGCACTACTTTAAACCACAGTTGGAAGAGCCTAGTCTGAATGCTTGTTTTTGTGAATAGGTATCTCTAACAAGCAAAAATATAACCAGTAGTGAACAGAACCGGTGGGTAATGTGTGTCAAAATGATACTTCAGCCTTATAATATTCAATTTCTGGCTCAGTCCAGATATTAGCTGGCAAGGAGGCATATCCACAGGCTGAGTCATAAACTCCTGCTCTTCAAGTAACAGAAATCCCATTCCTGCAATGTTTTCAAGCAGACATTCCATTCCCTGCCGCCTGTGTGGTTAATGATGGAAACAGCACACGCACCATATGCTTGCTGAGGCACTTCAGAATAGCTCTGTTGGTCCTGGCCCAAAACAAGGAATGAAAAGCCACGGCAAAATTTCTAAAATCCA
>VYZX01013419.1:6307-47978 GCA_013401335.1 Brachypteracias leptosomus
TAAAAATATTGGGGTTTTTAGTGGCACTCCAAAGCAATTAAACACCTATTAGATGCCAGCAAATTCAGCTGCAGTCTGTCATATACACATTTATTTGCATATGTTGTCTGGTAAGTAACATAATTTTCATTATTGTTTATAAGGATGGAAATAATAGATGGATTATTTACTGAACTGTCTTTAACTCTGCATCAGCCAAAACAGTTAATTAAATTTATAACAACTTTCACTGACATGGTAAATTTTAAAATCAAGGTGAAGAGAAGGAAAAGTTCTAGTCTCTGCTCTATAAGACTTGTTCTCACCATGGCATGAAAAGAGGATATCTAGCCTTTTAAATCACCAGAGATGGGACCAGACAGAACTACAGGTAGATTAAAATAAATCATTTCCCAGGAAATCGATTTTTCAGGACCAGAGAAACCCACTAGTGAACTGCCAGGATTATTATTTTTCCAAACTTACATCCTGATGTATGTCATGAGCAGGAGTTTCTGCTGTAGTCCCTAGAAGGATGTTCCAAAAGAGCTATGGAACAAGAGAAAGACTGTAATAGTTGTTCCTTAACTTCATTTCCAGTTTAGCTTACTTTAATTTATTTCCCTCTGCTGATGTAAATTAAGAACTCACCTTCTCCCCTCCTTATTTTGCTATATTAGCTGGCAACTTGCAGGCAGGAATGGCTGCAGAAGGAGGCAGTGTCATCTGTAGTTCAGAGAGGTAGTACTGTACTTGGCAAAGGTAGCAGTTCGTAGAGAGCAAGCAATTTCACCTGCATCTTTTGAGTTGCAGACTAACATCCAGAATGTGGTGAGATTCTGCTTTTCTGTTCATTGGAATATATCTCTGTTTATCCTTTCAGAAGATACATGCAGTTCATATAATATAAAATAAACAAGCAGTTTCTGGCAGTGGTCATGTACAATACCTATTTTGTATTCTCCTGGTTGTGGCTCAACTGGATGACCTGATATCCCCTTGAAATGTGCTGAAATCTTCAAATGCATGTTTTTTTAAATGATTAAAAAGGTAATGCAGTTTTACTGGGAAACCCCCATTCACTCCAGCAAGACAGTGGTATCTGCATGTGATAAATTCCAGAAAAACATCTTTTTATACACACAAGCTAATGGGGAAAATTTGACAGTGGCTTAGTCACCATTCAGCTGAATCATCAATATCTTAAAAAATAGCATGGCTGCAGGGAGGGTGTTCATCTTCCCTACAGCAAATTAGATTAAATGCAATACAACAGGTACTCTGCAGAGGTATATTTTGGGATAAGAAAGAAACCTTTATCTCCTTGTAGGTATTGGCTAATATTTTACATAGCTTAAGTAGTATCTTCGATAGACTATGGTGCCAATTGCTGCTATGCAGAACTATGAAATAACGTCATTTCCAAATGTGCCATCTTCAGGGACACTGCTTCTGGAAATGATCACAAAAACAATGAGGCTTCTCCTCTCAGGCGTAAGTGAACTGTATAAAACAAATTCCTATTTAAAAAAAGCATAATCTCCACAAGAGAATAATGCCTGCATTTATGACACCTGCCTTAGAGAAGGAACCACCTAAAGTGGTGATTTAGTCCCCAGATTAAGCTGCCCTTTCACCTCAGCTACGCAGCTGAAGCACCCAAACTCTTGAGCACAAAGCAATTCCTAGAGGAGACAAATACATTTTTCAATTTTGCTTTCTGAGAAATTTGGCCGGGGTCTGTTTCCTTTTTCTGAAAGATCCACTGGGATGTTAATTCTGTATTTCTGCAGATGTATGTGGAGGTATCTGGTATTTTGATTCCTTACATACAGTGTGTACCTTTAGTGTTTTTCATGAAAAATGTATTAAGAAAGAGGGTAGAGGAAAACAGATGAAGCGTCTGGGTTACTTCACGACCTATCCAAGCTTTCATCTCAAAGTCAAAGCTGAGTAAATTCCATCAGGTTCAGCATATTCAGCAGGAATATCAGTACTTGTGGATTATTGTCTCTCCTCACTGATTATGTTTGAGAACATAAAAACTTGCCAGTTTTTCCTATCTCTGGGACTTCTACAAAGTTTCTTCCATAGTTTGGTATCTACAAAAAATAGCGATCCAGGCTGAAGGTTTTTTCCCTCAGATGGGAAACTTCTTGGATCTCTCTGCTTTGTCTGGCCACTGTTTTCATAAAAGATGGAGAAATTTCATTTCTGTTCAACTCAAAAGATGCTTTTCTTCTATTATATCTGTCTTCATTTTCTACTGTCAGGAGCAGTCCTCCCAGCATGAACTGGCTTTGTGGCATCACAGGCTTGAATTGCCGACATTGCAATGACAGTGCTTGTGAAATTTCAAGATTGGTTTTATACCATCAGGAAATTGATTGCTGTGAAGAAGTTCTCAAACATTTGAGTCTTCACTGAAAAAAACCTTCAAGCCTTCTTGAAGTTCACTCATTAATTGCTAGGATTTGTTTTGTAGCATCTACAGATAGGAAGAAACATGTAAGATGTTTTGGGAATTTGAGTTCATTCAACTTGCAAACGCCACTGAAACAGTTTTATACTTCTACATAAGTATTATCACTACATATGTTCTGTCAGAACTGAAATAAACCCAATATGGCATTGCAACCAGATAAGAAGGACTTGTCCTTTAATATTAAAGCAAGGATAACCACAAGACACAGAAGGTTTTCCATATTTAGATGAGTTGTTTCCAAACTGAGGGTTTTTGAGTAATCCATGCTGGAAAAAAAGTGGGCAGTCTGCAGCAAAGAGAGGGGAGATGGAGAAATCTTAGATAATCATAAACTAACCCTATCCTTTATTTTTCTTGGTTTTAGACTGGGTCTATCCCAAGGTACCCATTATAGGATGATCAGGCAGGTGAACAAGCATGCTGCTGGGACAGCTGGGTGGGGAATACCAGTGACAGAGAGCTCAGCAGGAATGTGGTTGAGAGAAGCTAGGTTGCAAGGCTAGGGGTGGTAACACTGCTGTGTTTCCTGAACAACATGTAGGGCTTAATTTTCGGGGTCTGAATAGTTTTAAACACTTCCACTGTATGGAACAGTACACATCTTTTTTATTCAGATGTGTTTTAATGGTTCTGTTAGCAGTTGCCAAATTTTGTACATTGTTCATTTCAGATATTTGCATCCCACACTGAGACTCTTTTACAGCTACTGTAATACATGCTGGGTGTGTATCATTGCCAGCTACTTCACTGAAATTACAGGTGATCACATTGTGTGCATTATTGGAAATGTATCATCATCACATATGCCATGAATTGTGAGCTTTGGATGCATGCTTCAGCAACAGTGGGATTATTGGCAGAATGTGATGTGGATTAATTATAAATATTCATGCAGAGACTGCATTTGCTTTGTTCATGAATTGTTTTTGCTCTTGAGGACTCCATCGGTTGCTAAAGTTCCTCAGGGTTGGGAACTACACAGAGAACCCCCTGGACAATTGCTTATTCATTCATTTTGCATCAGGAAAAAATAATCTTCAGACTCAGTTTGGTTCTATGTTTAAAATGTAAAGCTGAGAAAGCCTTCCTTCTGCTGGAAGTGAAAAGCACATGAAAAGCTTCCTGGAAGACTGCACATCCTTTCACATGTTAAAAGGGTTTGTACCAGCACTGGGGGACAACCGCCACAGCAGAATTATCAACTCAGTGGTCTCCATGGTTATTGTTGAAATGTGGCCTCAGTAGAAATGTCACAAATAAAATTAAGATAGGTTTGTGCAGGTCTGAATAGACTGACATTTACATTCTGTGACCATGAAAGAGTATGGTACTGCCGTCGCCAAGCCCATGCAAAAAGGAAGCTGTAGTGCTTGTCCAACTGATTGACATGAAGCAAGATCCTCCTTCATCCTCCAGCTGTCCTCTAGTGCAATCACTGAGTTGTAGAGGACCCTCACTGTCACTCATTCAGGATTAGCCCTACCAAGGCAGCTCATTAGGGGTCTGACTGCCATGCCTTTCAAGGGGAAGTACATCTAAACCAGCACAACAGTACTGAGCTTCAGCATTTGAGGTTTTTCTTATCCTCTGGCTCACAGCATCTATCAAGAATATGATAGCAAATGGTCTTGGCCATGGCCATGACATAATGCAAATAACCAGCACTATGCTCAGAAAGTCTTTCAGAAGATGCACATAAGGAAACCACTGACATTTTGAGGCTGAATTAGTGGTCTCTGGAGTAAAACAATGTATAATTCATAACACTTTTTTCCTTTGCAAAAAGTTTGGAAAAGACATAAAGAGAGGTTTATGGTGGGCATTATTCCCACTTCAAATGGGACTTTAGGCAGTAGAAAAGGCAAAGATAAGGCTGTCCAGAATCTGCCTAAATGGTTCCATTATTTATGAGTCTGTCTAAATAGCCATATAAGAGATTTATCTGCCAGCTCCCCTGCTATGAAGAAAGTTTTGATGGTAGTCTGATTTCTTCATGTCTGTTAGGCAATCTGCACTGAAATAGGATCCAACTTACAATTTCATCTGCCTTCTGCAAGTCAGAGCATCAGTTTGAGTAAAGCAAAGTGTAATTAGAATCATGGAATAGTTTCATCTAGAAGAGACCTTCAAGATCATTGAGTCCAACCTTAGTCTTAGCCCTATCAACACCACTAAACTATGTCCCTAAGCGCAACATCTACACATCTCTTAAACATCTCCAGGGATGGTGACTCCACCACCTCCCTGGGTAAGCTCTTCCAGTGCCTGACAACCCTTTCAGTAAAGAAATTCTTCCTAATATCCAGCCTGAACCTCCCCTGGTGCAACTTGAGGCCACTTCCTCTTGNTTCAGTACTGAGTCCTAGGGGACATCACACATGACCAGTTGCTTAATTTTAGTGATGTTTTAGTCAAGAGAAAGCTTGTTAAGCAGAACTGGTCTAACTGGTCAATTCCAGATGTTAACAGGAAAAAGTTAAAATTTAAGAATTGCTGCAATTTATCTTCAAAGTGGGGATGCCAAGCTCACTTGCACTTTCTGCCCAAGTTGGAGCATGTTGTGATTGCAGCAGGGCCACCTACATATTCCTTGGTACACAAATCAGTGTCCAGAGGTGGAAGCTCTTTCCCCAGTGGCAAGGCAAATGTGACCTAGAAGCGAGAAATGTTCTCAGTCTTCTCAAGAAGACACTCCTTTTATTTGTCCCTCCAAGGTGAACAGCATTAGCAGCTGGTTTGAGAACCCATTTGTGCCAGAGCAGTGCAAAAGGAAAAAAGCATGACTAAGAGATACATAGAGTACAGTGCATTTCAGAGCTTACTTTTAAACTGGAAATAATGTTAATTTTGATCTTCTTTGACAGCTGTTTTCAAAGGCACATGGAATGGGCATTGCCATACCTGTCAATTCAACCTTGTTTGCAAAATCAAGGAAACATTTAAATTTACTGAGATCGTAGACTGTAGCCTTCTTTCTGCTTCTTTTTTACTCAGGTAAAAGAAGTTTCCAGTAACTAACAGATTTTCACAGAACATGACATTTTCCTTGCTGTACGCTGGGGAAGTGTTTTTGGGGGATTGATCAGATTTCCTGTGATTCGCTTGCTCTGTGTAGTGGGCCCCTGCAGAAGACATGGTAACTAGGAGATAGTTATTTTGAGCCAAATATAGGCAGAGGACGACCAGAGACCTTGGTTGTAGATACCCATATGTTAGCATGAGTAATGGATAAATAACCTGAGCCCATCCCATGACTGTTCTTAGCTTGTTCCAGTAGAGATGTGTAGGAGTGTACCACTCTCAGCCAACTTGGTGATCACTGGACCAACTTAACTGATAAACTGTAACAGAGATGCCTGTGTGTGGGTCCCACACAGTACATGTGGACAACACCATCTACATACTTTGTCTTATCTTGGGATGAAGCAGCATGTCTACATGAGTATTCCTTTACCTGGCAACAGAAATCCTAAATAGAATTGTTTACTTTTAAGACAATTCTATAAAAGCTCTACAGGCCACAACAAGGATAAACCTGGCCACAGATGAGATATGTGCACTGTGCCGTGATCCACGTGAAGAGGTTCATCCAATGCTGCAATAGCTGAGGTTCCCAGCATCAGCGGGGAGGTAAGATCGCTATTACCTCTTCTAGTACATCTGTTAGCATCAGAAGTGCTCTCACCTTTTCTATTATTGCTATCACCTTTTATAGTACTTCTATTCTTAATACAATAAGCTAGTTATGCCTTTGTTGTGCAGATCCCAAAAGAACTGATATGTCCTTGGTGCAAAACAAGCTGTTGGGAGGTTCTTCTGTTATGAACATCTTGGTTTCATAAAAATCCACTGGTGAGCTAAGTGTGGTGGCAGAGCATAATTTGCTACTCATTTTTTGAACAGTTTTTTTAACATTTTAGGGGTTACTGATAAATCCTTTGTCGGCTTCCTTCACTGTCTGAGAACAATTGTTCTCATTGTTTCTATGCTGAGATGACTCATCTTTGCATGTTTCCCTTCAGTGTTGTAGGACTGCATCCAAATCTAGGTTTTCTTATTCAGAAAAGCCAGACATTTTACAACTCCTTGAAGTAAGTGTGATGTGTTAATCTGAGCCTAGCCTGTTAGCAGTGACAAAACTTTTGGCCCCTAGGTGGTGAGGAGGAGAGGTTGAGGAGGAGAGCAGAGTGCACTTACTCCAAAATGTGGCCTCTTTGTTTATTCTGCTTAACTTTTAGAATGGAGGCCACTTTTGGGGGGTCTTTTTAGTCAGCTGTACAAAGACTGTGCTGCAGTCTTTACCTTTCCTGTTGCTCAAGGTCCCTGTGACTCCCTGCAGCAGCATCACCACAACTAAGGGAGAGGATGTGACTTCGTTGTGGGCAACACAAAAAAGTGTTTCTTTGTTCCTCTCTTTTCCCATGATGCTTCCTATCTCAGGTAAAAGACAATGAAGTTCAGTGCTTTTTTCTGATTTCAGCAATATCACTAAGCTCATGGACTTGGGCTGCCATCTTTACTACAGTAGGGTTCACCATATCCTTGGTGTTACAAGAATGTAACAACTATGTTACACTGAGAATCGCTGAGGTGGAATTGGAGCAGCACTTCTTTCTAAAAAAATAAGTTTTCAAGTTGGTGGGTTGCACTCCCTCCCTCTGTTCCCAATATCCTGTGCTCTTTGGGTGACACAGTGGATGCTAATGAGCTTGCAAATCCTTCCTGAGTAAGAGAACTTAAAGCAGCACAGGCATTTTATATGTCAGATGCCTACCATGGAGGTACCATGCCACTTTGGTACCATATTCAGCTGATATAATTTATAGCTGCCCTTGCCTTAGGGCTCAAAGCAGGATAGCTTTATTATCAAGATGCCAGAGCCAGTCTCAACTAACATCTTGCACTTCCCACACCAGTGGTCCCTGGCTTGAAGGAGAAACTGGGTTTCAATGAGAAAAGGATAAATTGAAAATATGTTTTGCCTACTCTTAATATAAAATGCCTAGAAATCAGTGTTTTGAATACGGTCTCTCTATGGTCCAAACTTAACTACACATTCTTTAAATTTCCAATTTTGAATTATCTTGAACTTCTAAACATTTTTCATCAGAGGAATGCCAAATTTATGGAAGTATTTGCTTGTGTGTTTTGTTGTCTCTCACCCTGAAGGTGGTGTCAGGTAGGTTCACGCAATGGGATTGCCAGAAAGCAACCAATGAACCACATATGCTATTATTGAGGAAGGTTAGAGAGCTCTAAGAGTTAACACTTGTGTCTGAAAATCATGCTTTCTTTTTATTCCCAGTCTGGACAGATGATAAGTTTCACCTTGCTGCCCTGTGATCTTTTCCAAATTGACAAAATGACATTCAACTGGTTAAAAAATGCTATTCATTGTATACATTAATACAGATAATATCCTTGGGGTTTTTATTTGACACAAAACAGATTTAACAAAAAATCAAGTTACCCTCAGTACAAATGAGTTATAGTATATTCATGGTGCTGCAACTCACAGAAGAAATGGAAGATTACAAATCAGCTACAAAAAGTCAGAGCCCATGGGAAATCTGTAGGTCCCTGAGCTTGAGATGGTTAGATGGAATAACTTGTCCTTCAGGTGAGTCTTTCCATCTCTGAAAGCATCTGTCTCATTTGTTATTCCTCTGTCCCTTACTATATATGGTTCATAGATGTTATCGTCACTGCCTTTTTTGTGAGCTTTTTAATACTAAAATATGTGTCTTATCCTGTTTAATAGCTCAGTCGAGAACATTTATTAATCAACCATAATTTTTTACCTTTTGCTCCACAGATTCAAACATTAATTTTTGCTTAAGACACTGTGCCTTTGAAGAGTAACACTATTAATATATGTTCCACTTTACATAGGTAGTCCAAATGATCTATTAGATATCTCTATGTTGTTCCTATCTTGCTTTTCTTTTCAGACTTGAAGCAGAATCATTAACATCGTCTTCTAAAATATGGGCAAAAATAAGAATAGATACTGAGTCTAAACTGACATAAGCTACTGATTCTCCCATACTGAGAAATTCCTCACCTTCTGTAGAAAGTTTTGCAGCTCCTTTGGCACAGAACTGAGCTTAAAACTCAAGCCTCCCTCTCTGTCATTGCATCATGCAGAATATCTGCTCATTGCAGTTGTGGAGCTGCTTTCTGTAATGATGAGAAAAGTCCATCTTCATACTTCCAGGCACTGAATAAGTCCCTGGCACTGAGACTGAGATACAGAAAAATAATTTGAAAACTTGTATTGTTCAGCTGAGAGGGCCGCTCTAGTACAGCCATCTGGTTTCTTTGAGACCTTTATGATTTCCTTAGGTCTTCACTGCCTTGCATAAATAGTATTTTATCACTAGAATATCTGATGAAGAGCCCTGCTGGGATTATCCTGGCTTAATTTAGCAAAAAATGGCTTGTTAAGGAGAAACTCAGCATTCCTTGAAATACATTTTTCTACAGCTCTCCAATTTTTGGCAAACCTAATTTCAAAGTTACCAGAATAATGCTTTCTTACTAGCTCTTGTAGTGTGTTGGCTTTTTTTTTTTAATGTTAAAATTTTTAGAATTACTTTTCCTTCTTGGGAACTTGTAATGCTGAAACTCAAAGTGGAGGACCATTTAGCCAGAAACAGTACCATTGCTTATTAGAATAAGCTGCACAGACTTAGTGTTTTGCCTTGCCTTTTGCTAGCTTTTTTTATCCTCATGAACTTGTAACATCATGCTGAAGTTGAAAAGTAGAACTCGTACGAAAAGAAAGGTATTTTTCTCTTTTTTTCTTTTGAACACAGGACTTTTTAGGAAAAAGTACAGTAGTTGAATGTGCTATAAAATTTCCTAGAAAACTCTATTTATGTGGCTCCCAAAGAGGGCCCTTTCTTGTTTTGTGTCACTTCCTTATGACTAACTGTATGCCATAAAAGTACATGTCAAAGGATTTCCTGAAGAAAAAGTGTTGTGCCATAGTGATTCATATGCACATGTGTTCTGCCCATCCTTAATAACTTTGCAACCTCCAGTCACTCAGTGACATCATACACATGGGAGAGACCTCTTTTGAGGGAGAGAACTTCAGATGTCCACTGAAGCTGGAGACTCAGGGAGAGAGTGGTCAGGCACTCTAATGCGTGTGTCTTCCTTCTTACCTTCTTCTCTGTTTGCCCCCTCCTCCACCTGTAAATATTCTTGCGTTTAATAAATGGTAATAACTCTGAAGCCCACACTTCAGCCTTGAAATAACGCAAATGAAACCTTTGTCCACCACAAAATGCAAAGTAATTGAAATCCAGGCTTCCTAGCATCTAACTGGAGATATGGGATCTTTAGAACATCTAAGCAAACCTAGCGTTTTAGATGCTCCACTAATTAAAACCTTTATTTTACATGCATTAAGCCAAAATTTTAAAAATAACCAGACCTTTCAGGGTTGTTCAGCTGAAAAGACAGTAATTTCTGGATGTTAGTATTCATATTCCTTTGAGAAAACTCTTAATGGCATCAGACAATCCAACTTCTGTACTTTTCTTTCAGGACCTTATGATAAAAACTTTGCCTTGCCTGACTGGGTTTTGTTTTGTTGGGTTTTGTTTGTCTGTTTATTTTTGCCTTGGCCTTTCTGTGTTTGTGGCATTTTCCTCCTTAATCCTCCTTAGATTTAGGATTAAAACTCAATCTCCACACTGGATGAAGAAGTTCGCTGAATTAATCCATTGTTGCTTGGATCCCTGACGTGGGTTCTATTTTATTATTGAATACTTAGGAATTACTGAAACTTCAATGAAGACTCTTAATGAGAAGCTGGAAGTCCACTGATTAATTAATATATTGTACTCTCTTTCACTTGATTTTAGTTCTATACTGCTGCCTGGGGGGACATATCTCTTAGGTTGTCTGGCTGCAGCCTCATTATTCACAGAAATAGGCAATGACTTCTTTAAATAAAATCTTTTCATTGATCTTAAAAGAGAAGTTTTAACTTTGAGCTTTTATTTAGTTTCATAACTTTTTGTGTCATTGTTGTAACACTGTGACCCTGAGGTCTGCTGTAAAAGGTCATACCACTTTGTGCTATGCGTCATTAGGATTTGCAGGTTGAATGCACTTGGGTCAGCAACTACACAGCTGTGAAACTCTAAAACAGCAAATATTGAAGTTTAAGTGGATGGCACTTCTCCCTAGAAGTCACTTCAGAGTAAAAGCACACGGCGCCATTTTGATTCTGGAAGGGGCAGCTTTCAGATACCTCTCACAAAAAACCACAATTCTAATTTATAACCTACAGTCACTAGAGATCAGATCCATAGACACTTCTAGATGTCCAGTTTACACCCAGAACTTCCCCTTGCAATCAAAAGATAATGGACACGCAAATAAGTGGTTGATTTCATAGAGACAGTCAGGTTCAAAATTTTTGTTGGTGTCTGATGTACAAGAATGGACCAAAACCAACCAGCTGGGATTTTCTGGCCATAGGAATGGCTGTGGGGATGTAAACCTTGGAGACCAGCCCCAACTCTGAGAGCTACCTTCTGTCTAACTGAGTCCCCTTGTAGTTTCGGCTATGTAAGTACTCACTCTATATTTTGTGAAACTATCCTGAGTTTTTTAAAATATAAATTAGTCAATGTAATATGAATTTGTGAGTATATATTTTCAGGAGAACATTCTCTAGAGAATAAAATAATTGTTGAAAAATTGTGAATACTGTATGTCACAGTTGTGAGTTGTGTAAAGCAACATTTGGATGAAAGATTTTGCCAACATACAATGATAATTATGAGGAAAGAAAGATAGGATAGGATAGGACAGGATGAACAGAACAGGTGTTCAAATGTGTTGGCAAGTGCCCTGAAAGAACACACTCTTCACAGGGCTGAAATTTTTATTCACACTGGCTGGTATGATAGCAATAGGTATACTACGTGACCACATTCACTCAAAGAATTGTTTGCATTTCTGAGAGTGGTGAAAATTGCTGTAGGTTATTCAGCAATCTGAGGTTATTCCTTCTGTCTTATCAGTTCTTTATTTTCCCCTTGCTTGTTTCCACAGTAGTTTTCACCTCTGTACTTGATGATCTTAAAGGTCTCTTCCAACCAAAATGATTCTATGATTCTACTTTGCATTAGGAGGTCTTTGTCTTTGCTGTCATTGACTTTTGGAATTGTTTGTTCCACTTTTGGAATGTGCCGTCATTTTGCAAATAACTTCTGTGATAGGGAGATATCATATAAAATATACTATGATTTTTTATATTGGATGTTCTCACTAAAACATTTAAGCAACAAAGTGAAAACCAAGTTGAATGACCTTTACTTGCTTGGCCCAGAAGCTTCCAATGTGAGTCTCCCACAGCAGAATGCATGTGGCTGTGCTGCATAAGCATGTATTACCAGTTAGTGATATCAAAGGCTGGCTTTAACACATTCCTCTATAAACAGTTCTTACTAGGCTATTTGAAGATCCCTCATGTTATAATTTCAAATTTATATTTCTATGACCTAATAATAGCTCAAGTATGATCTACAGAATCAATAGATGTTGTAGAGATGTTTAGGAAAGGAAAATTGTGTCAGTGCTTGGAAAATGATGAAAAAACTCTCCAGTTTCCTGCATAGTTCTGAGATTTATTGTTCCCACCATTCTCTGTGTGAAGAGAATACACATATACATATAATTCCTCCAGTAACTTTCAAGCTGGTTTGCTGGTTTTGACATGGAGCTAGAGAACTTAGATAGACCATTTTCTATCAGGTTTGAAGTTGATAAGTGACAGACTAAAACAGGGGGGATGGACTGACATGAGCTCATCCCCAATTGCACTAGGCTGGCCACGTGTGAAATAGGTTTTTTGACTGTTTCAACTGAGGGAAATGCATTGGCCAGAGCATAGTTTATTAGCAAAATCAACCATAATCCATCTGTAATAAATCAGGCTTTGCTGCTTCTACTGCTCCCAGAACTGTTTGTTACATGTTTATTTTAGGGGTCTGCATCTGCCATAAATTTGGGGCTGTTTTTCAAACAGTGATAGTGATATATTGGTATGACTATGCTGGCTCCCAGAAGTGAAACTGTAGACATGCTGAACAAACAGGAGTCCATGTTTCCTTTTTTTCTAAAATGTCACCTATCTTGAAATTCAGCTGTAGTCAAGGTCCATAAACATGGTTTACTGTTGACCACAGCTCTATGAAACAGCTCACTCAAGAACATATGCTGCAGGGTGAATTTCAGTTAGTAGTGTGCTGCAGTTGAATCACCCCTTTGTTTTTTCTGATGGCCTAACTTAAACAATATCAGGATTTTCTGAGCGATATGGGACTGTATTGGATCTCCTAGGCAGGCCATCAATGCAAAGACTAATGACTCTAATAGCAGCCTTTTCCTTTCAAGACTTTTTCTCTGTTTCAGCTGAAGTGAGAGCTGTTTTGAAGAATAAAATTAAGGAAAAAATATTTTCTTTGCCCTGAAAGTGTAGTATCAAAGAGTATCCCATACTGCCAGGAACAAGGTAGGGGAGAACGGAGACGGGATCAGAAATGTAGTTCAGAAATAGGGAGCAGTCAGAGACTGATGCTTCCTATGTGGGCCAGGGGAGGTTTTGTGTGCAAGTCTTAATGTTCAGAGAGTGAAAAGAAGGGGCACAACCCAGGACAGGAATAACAGGGTAGGGTAGCAGGGGAAGACCCAGGAGGTGAAACAGCAGCACCCCAGTAGGATAGGATGACAGCAAAAACACAAGCCAGAGCAGGCTGGGTATTGGAGCAGAGCAGGGAGAGATCAGGTGCCAGGGCAGGTGTACAAGGAAGAAGAGAATATTAGTAACCTGGAAAATGGCAGACACAGGAGGATATTGAACATCCCACATCCTGAGGAGCAGAGGACAACAGTGTAGGTATGTTTCTCTGTTGTCAGCAAATACTTGTGTAGTGGGTCTGTCTGAGCTGATTTTCCCCATACAGCCCTCNAAAAGCCCACTGGCTAACCACATTTCTTGTCCCTGTCAGTAGGTCCTTATAGAATATAGACACTGGTTATTTCTTAGCCAGGTTGATAATATACTAGAGGAGCTCTGAAAGATGCTGCTTCTGTTTTATACCCCCTTGTACTAATTTTTGAAGCCAATCCAAATTTTGGTGTTTCAGTGAATTTGAGTAGCTGACTTTGAAAACCTAACCTTGTATTCTTTTCATAATGTGTGTGCATGAATAGAGGTAGACGATTAAGGGAAAAATGCCAGAAAATCAAGCCTAAGTCTAAACAATGCAGCTAGCAAAAGTCTCAAACTAAGAGAGATACAAGGTTGTTGCTACCTGTCCCTCTCCCCCTTCTCTACCCACAGCCAGATAAAATGGGATGTTTTCCTACAGTGGTACAGATTATGTTTGCTGGCAAGGCTAACAGATAACAGAAAGTCAAGGATAGTCGTTTTGTTGCATTTGCTGTTTCGATGGAACAACAACTCAGTCTTATAAATACAGCTGTAGTCTTTTCATCTACAACAAATGACTTTGTAAGCAGTGAAATGTGGGCTTGGAAAAAAAAGGAGGAGCAAAAGTGATTGTGAATGCTGCTTATATTTTTATGATGGTGCTCTGAAGTAAGGCTAGAACTAGAACTCTAGTGCTCTGAATGCTGCTACAGTGAGAAAACTCAGACTGAAACGATCTTAAATATCCTTCTCCAGATCCCTTTACATCCATCCTTGTCTATGATAGCAGCACGCTCTCTGATTTCCCTTCAAGCTATTCACATAGATTTCTAAAACCATCTTTTTTTTCCTTTTGACCTGATTATGACACTTCCAGCTTTGAAATATTATTTATGCTGTCTTCTCCTCTCTGTTCTTTTCTTCTGTGTGCTATGTCCTTCAAAGACCCACACAATTCTCTTATTCCTTATTTAATCCCTCTGACATGCATCTTAATGCCCTCACTCTTCTGCAGGTGCTTCCCAGTCTTTTCTGACAGCTTAGACAAGAGTTGGCTCCCATAGTTCCAATTATTTGCAAGATTTTGGAGCGTTTGGGGATCAGATATGGACGGACAGAGAAAATGTCACATATTGCATAATCTGTTTTAAGGAAGATTTTTCTAAAACTTCCTGTGAACCTTATATGGAAACAAAATGGAAAAATGTGTTAGTTCTTATACCAATTGTGGAAAGGCTGAGTAGCAACTATTGGGGAGAGATGGAGTCCTGGGATCCACACAAATACTGCCTTTGCCTGGAGTGTGTCTTTTGAGGTTTGTTTATCATCAGCATGAACTACGTTTTAAACAAATGCCAAAATTATCATCCCACACTTGCCTGGATCTCATGATTACCACCTAGAGAAAAAGCTTTTCCTACCACATGTCAAAACAAAGCATAATTGATAAAGATGATCTTTAAGAGAAAAAATATGGTCACTAGTCAGATACCTAGTAAGACTGGGAGAGATGTTTCTTCCAGAAACCACTCCCTTTCACACCATTAGGTGCACGATGCATGTAATGATGTTATACTATGTCGTCTAATATAACTGAGATATTTTTTTTTTAAGTGAAAAAGAGGAAGAAAGGTTTCTGAACTTCTATTAAACCAGCATCACAGGCATCCTACTGGTGAGGTAGAAGGCATTCACCTAAGTCAGTAGAGTGCATCCCAACATTTTTGCTGCAGGTCAGATCATGCCTGATCAATTCCCTTCGGCTGCATGATTCTTCAGGGAAGAGAAGTGTTTCTGGAATTATAGCAAGCCAAGTTCCCCAGGCACACGTGCTCTAAAAGTGTGCCTGTTTCTACCAAGTGGAAAAACTTTAATAGAAATAGCACTAGACTTTAAGGTGCACTTTATTTCATTGATGAACTTTGAGGTGTCTCCTGCAGTAACGGTTTTGTAAACTGTAATCGTTAACATCGCTTATTCAGGATTTACAAGAGAAACTTATAAGCAAGCCTATATTTTCTGTCTGCTGCAGGGATAAATAACTGATGTTGAAGAAGCAGATCAGAATCTCTGTGGGAAAAACAAAAAGAAAAGAAAAGAAAGAAAAAGAATGGTGTGTGGGTTTTATAACCAGCAAGACATTTTTCTGAGGTGCCTGTAAAAGTACGTGGTGTGATGTGACTGTTTTGTAAAAGAGAGAAGGGTGATGTGTGGGCTCTATTACATAATATTATTGCAGAACTTACTCAGCAAAGGGGCACAAAGGAAAAAGGATAACATGGAAATCAATCCACATCATATACCACTTAGAAAATGCAAAAATTAAAGTGTTTGCTCAAAACCTCCTCTATAACAGGATTAACTTCCAAGGAAATTAAAAATGATGTAAGAGGAAAAGCTGAAGAGATAATCCAGGATGATCCAAAGGATTTTGCAGATATCTCTGTACTGTTAACAATCTTGTCATTAGATCTAGCAATTTAATGAGCTACATTCTCCATTGGTACAATTAGGTACAGTTCCATGTACACACTTAATACATTATTTTACTTTGACATAGATCTAAGCATGATATACTTGTTTTAGTGTATCATGTTATGCATTAGTATATGTACATTTAGCAGTGTACTCCTGTTGAAGACAGTATATCTGTGTTGATTAAAAAGCCAAAAATGTGGTTCATGAACTATTACTTTCAGGGATGTCTTTAACAAGTGCTTGAAATCCTGTCTTGTATAGCACTAGCTTGTATCTGCAGTTTCATCTTTCTG
Organism: Brachypteracias leptosomus; assembly: GCA_013401335.1. Taxonomy (NCBI): domain Eukaryota; kingdom Metazoa; phylum Chordata; class Aves; order Coraciiformes; family Brachypteraciidae; genus Brachypteracias; species Brachypteracias leptosomus. Next base: position 22,503 of record VYZX01013419.1, read on the forward strand.
TTGGTGTTTGGTGTTGTCAGACATGTTGAAACATTCTACTTCTTTTGCTGGGTGGAAAACAATGTAACAGTAAATAAGAATAAAATGAGCGAGTTATCTTCACAAGAAAATAAATTTAGGAATGGTCCTGTGGTTTTCCAGATGGTTAAGTTGTGTCTGTTGAATTTGCATTAATGTCCATGTGGAGTTATATGACTATGAATGTAGTGAAGACAATTTGGGTCTATTTTCATGTCATGTGTCTCACCAGGAGCAGTGGTGTGTGACAAGAGCTGATTCTTGACTAGTTTTTATCACGTACTCTGTTGCAGTTAGTCTGATGTAGTAGGAATGTGGTACAAAAGCCAAAGAGTGATTGCTGCCCTTCCCTCTCCTGTCCTTTACTTGCTTTTTACTACCTCCTGGTCCTGGAGTTTTCAAATTCCGTGCTACCTTTATCAGCTCTCCTTGAAGTTTGTTGCTCCTATCAATCTCTTCTTTCCATGAATAATCCCCACTTTCTTTTTAAAAATATTAATTTGTGTTTCGCTTTGGGCTTGTCTTGCTTCAGATAGTTCTCTTTGCAATGCAGCACACATCTCTCCCTCTGAATGTGAAACATATACAGACCAGCTCAATGTTTTATAATGTCCTAATTACTATACTCACAGGTTACTGGGTTATAACAGGATGCCCAGAGGGTCAATGAACCTTTTAAGTAAAATGAGGAGATGCATCTTCATGAGACCTGATTAGAAGGTGAAGTTAATAAAGACAGAAAGGAAAAAAAAAGTCAGTAAGAAAGTCAGATACCTTCAAAAGCTGTCAAAGGAAGTAATCTTCTGAGGTCTTTCTTAGTACTAGCTGTGCTTTCCCAGGACAAAAACTCTGTACAGTGTAGAGTTCTTTGTGAGACCCCCACGGTGAGAGCTGGAAGTTCCCAAGTGGCAGTTCCCTGGAGAAGCCATCTTCAGATGTATGTCTTTGTGACACCTCCCAACAGGAGAGACAGGAGGAACTAGAGGAACAGCAAGAAGCTTGTATGGCTGACTGCATGGTGTTGGTAGGCTAAGCAGAAGTTGGGGAAGCAGTGGAAGTATGTTTGCTGACATGTTCAGCATTAGTGCTACCTGGAAACCATGTACCAGAGGAGGGGAACCTACCTACATGTCTGTGTTGGAGAGCTGGAAGTAGAGACAACTTCTAGGGCAAATAAACCCAGAAAGCTTCTGTTAGGGAGAGCATGGAGGCTGTTGCACCATAGACTTTTACTGATGCCATCTATATGCAGTGGGACCCCAACGTTTTTATGGGAACTTTCTGTTGGGATTTTGAAACATTATTCTGAAGCACTGGGAAAAATATTTGATCCAAGACTGTGCATTTCTGAATCATTTAATTACAATGGTGTTTTTAAGAATTGTACATGGAATGAAAATAGATGTTGTATTCTCTCATACAGCCTTTAGCAGAAAAATTCATGATGAGTTTGGAATGGTGTTTGTTGACACCACTGAATTGTACTTGAAAAAGAAATCGTACTGCACCAATTTCCTTCAGTATTAATGACTCAATGCTAAGAATAGAAATCTATTATACCTATTATTCTGTGTTTGTCTTCTTCACTGGACTTTATGTAAGCAGGTCTGCATGTATATTTGTGGAAACCTACTGAATTCTGTGTGAACAAAGTATTGGGATGTATTTTTTTTCCCTCAAATGCAGTTTACTTAAAAGGGCAAGACTGTGGCTTTGACTTTCACACATAAATCACATTTCCCACTATAGATACATTTGTTTTATTCTCAGATTTTTAATCCTTTCATCAACAGTGTCCAGTCTTCTCTGAACCTAAACACAGATAGGATTCCTGTTTTGTATGTGAACATTCCTTCTTCATAGTATTTTAGGTGTTTGCTAAGCCCAAATATAATCTTTTATATTTATGAAATTACTTGTATAAGAACTATATTTTCCTGGGGTTTTTTTTCTGTATATTTTGTTTTGGTTTTGTAGGAAGAATAGGAATTAATAAACTTCTGTGGTTTCATTTTTAATCCCTTGCTGGCCTAAAAAATGCATGTAACAAATTGTGTATATTTTTCTTGGGAAATTAATCTCTTAGAAAAATTCTCATCTGTTATATCTTTGTCGACCATGCATCATAAAAGGATGTACCAGGCAAGTTTATGGCACTGTCTGTGAGGCTAGGCCAACAAAATTATTACTGCTTTGCCCAGTACATGCTTTGAAAGTAAGGACTCCTTGCTGGGGTGGGTCACCATGGAGAGAACTGTAACTACAGTGCTCTGAGAATGTCAGATGGACCTGCACCCTTCAGGTAACTGTCACAAAACTCTGGGTGCTTGAGGACATTTAGAAAAAACATTGCAGCCCATAGGAACAGCACTATCCTAAATCTGGGCATTACTTTACAGGTGGTTCATCTCAGCTGGCCTCCCGGCAGCAGCACTTTGTTGCATTCTGTTGCCAAGCAAGGAGTGTAGAAAGGAGCATGCCAGGTTGAATTTCTTTGTTACTGTGGTGTGCCTCGTGGTATTGCTGTGAAAAAGCAATTTCCTACCAGAACCAAGGAGCAATTTTGAACTTAAGGTGAACAGAAGTCTAAATATAAAGGTCAATATTAAAAAAGTTTTACTTATAGTTTGAATATAATGTTCAAAATCATGTAGAGAAATGTTTCGGCAGCCAAATTTGCCCAATGGATCTGGGGTCCAGAGATTGCCTTAGGTGAATGACACTGCCCTGAAATAACTGATGGTAGAGCTGTGCAAGCAGGTGATCAGGCACCGTAGGTTTTTTCTTGGGCTTTTTTTTTTCTTCTTTTTTTTTTTTTGTGAAAGAGTAGGAGAGACTTTGGCAAGCATTTCATCCCTGAATCTTGTGCATGACTGAACTCTTTCTAATGGAGCTGAAGCACTTCAGGGCCTACTGTGAGGTGACACAGCCTAGCAGAGCAGCAAATGCAGATTGTGGGAATGAAATGTTTACTGAAAATTAAGATAAATCTAGATCTATAAGATTTGTCCTTTAGCAAGATACTTGAGATACCCACATTTGTGAGAAAGCATGCAGAAATGGTAGACTGAGAATGAGGAGGACAGAGAAAATGATGCCAGGCTTCCAGAAATCTGGGATGGTTTCTGTGATGTTACACAGGTGTCAGTGTCTTTGAAACAGCTTGTCATCTTTGGTCAGATCAAGTCCTATTCAGAAGATGCAGAAACACTTCTGTAAATCTAAAAGAGGAAATTTGAATTTTTTTCTTGCTATAATGGATAGGAAAGAATTCGGGTAAGGGTTGAAGAAAAGCAATTGTCTCTTCTGCGTGGACATGACCTATGGAAGCAAAGTACTCAGGGTAAGAAGAGAGAACACAGTACAGCATTCCTTTGTAAAACAGCTTTCTATAGATTTGATTAAGTATATTTTTATATTGCTGAAATATGAGTTATACTGCTAGAAGACTTGCACAGCTGAGATGGCTGTACTGTTTCACATTTATCTTTTCTATGCTTTTGCTAGAGTTTTACCAGTCTTCTGCACAGTAGCACTTTTATGAGGCTGGTTTACACAGTTCACAAGTTTATTGAAATTCATGAGGGGAAATTAAATGGCTGTATCTTGGTAAAATGTTCACTTATGGAACCAGTGGTTTTGCTATTAGCATTTTGTAATGATATTTGTTTGTTTGTTTATATTTATTACTCAGTTTATGACAAAACAAAGGGCCTAGTCTCACTGTTCTGTTTTCCAGTTGGTGGTGTATCTCCAGTAAAATAGATGGATTTCCACTTATAGGCAAATAATGTCTAACAATTTGTGTATCTGAATTTGACCTCTGAGATTAAAGAGATGCTCTTTTGAAGTTATTTTAGAATTTGGCCATTCATTTCTGTGGATTTGCAGTTTCAGCCCAAATACAGACTTCTCTAAAGCTTGTTCCTTTAAGCTATCAGTGTTCATGTTGTCTGTACCAATATTCTCAGGACATACATTTCCCCATACATTAATAACACCATTTTCTTTATAAAGCATGGCCAGCTCAATCTTTACAGCTTTGTGGACAGAGAATATGGAAGAGCTGTTAGCAAAGAGTGAATGCCAACCCATGTCTGTACTGAATGCACTGGAAAGTACTCTTACCTGAATACTTAATGCTCAGCCTTAATGAAGTGGTAGTGTCTGTCATTACAACATCAGAACACCTCCCAAGGCTTAATGGCTGTGTAGGGGAGAGTTACTACCACATTTTTTTTGGTGAGAAAGAAAGATGAGAAATGAGGTTGTCCTTTAGTGAATGTGATTTGTCCAGAGAAAAGCTGCAGGCAGGCTGGGAACCAAGTTTACCTTGAGGGCCAGTCTGGTGTTTTAGCAGAAAGACCAGGGATATTGAAATTGCACAGTCAGAGGAATAAAATGAAATTGAAAAGGTTTCTAATTCATGAAGGTCATATCAAACATAGATAACTAGCCTAAATTTACTCAGTCATTCTAGGCAAAGCATCTTACTCTGTTCCACGATTCTGCTTTTCCAAATTGCAGACAAGTTATCTGTCCCTATGTCAAATGGTTCTAACAATGTGTGGGCTGAAATCAAAATCAATTCCACTGGTTAATTATCAGTTAATCAGTAACAGTTCTTTCAAAAGTGCACTAATGAAGTTGCTCTGATTAGAAATATATGAATATTGGATCCCTGGGATTTTCAAAGTGCCAGGTCTTTCCATCCCCTTAGTCATACTCCTTTAAATTCCCTTGCTAAGGTGACTCAAGACACTTTACTGAAATGTGCTCTCTATTTCAAGCTAGAGGCAAATTAGTGCCAAATTATATGCTTTCTCTGTGCTTAGCTGATGGATAATATTTTAAAATATCATTTTGAAAAGATTCTAATTGTTACAACAAATCTTTTTTTGGTAAACAGAATCTTCACATTTCTTTTAATGCTTTATTTTCAGGCAGTGCATGCTATTGAAATGCATGAGAGGAAATTAAATGTCCGTGATTTAGTAAAATGTTCATTTAAGGAACCAGAGCTTTAGCATTTTGTAACAATTAGAATGTTTCTGGGTTTCAACCAAGGCCGTCTATGCTTCCTTCCATACACCTGGGTTTTTGTTAAATTTAACATATCTTGTTCTCCCTTTTGAGATTGGCTGAATGCTTGGGTGATTTCAATTTTCTTTCTTTTAAATTTTTTTTTTTCTTTTTCCTTTTATTTTGGCATAGGTTCTCTAAGCTCCAGCCAAAAGGAAAGCATTACTGTTATAACATGCAGGATTAGGGCATTCCTTAGAAAGCCTATAAGCTAGCACAAAGTTTTGCAGGAAAAGGAGAGAGGAAACAAGTGATATGAGAAAAAAACTAGGGGAAAAGGAAAAAAATGTTCTTTCTGGGAAATCAGATGTTTCCTTGTTGGTTTTTGGTTGGGCTAGAAAATCAAATCAGTGTGAAAAATTCCGAAGACATGTAAATTGTGTGTTTTCAGAACATTTCATCTTGACACTTGTAATGCATGTATGAATAAATTCATACCTGCCTATGAATTCCTTCGTTGGCCTCAGTGACACCTCCTACAGTGCCATGGAGGTTCTGACTGTGCTCAGGCCACCACTGTGAATCACACGACTCCTCAGACTGACTGCTGTGGCCCAAGCACTCTCTCCAAAGGAGTCTTCTCCTGCGGAAACAGGACCCATGGGAGTCTTAAGGGACTATTGCTCCCAGAAATTGAGCTGAATCTTTACTAGCAGATTGGTTAATGTGAGCTTGGTCTGAGTCTTTATGTTGGGGTTTTTTTTTCCAGTGAAAAATTCTCCCATATCTCTCTCTTCCCTGAAAGCAAAATAATAATTATTGAGCAATCTTCAGATTATACTATGAGTAAGCATAGCTCCAAAACCCAATTGGCTTTAGTTACCGCTGCCAGAGCACAAGTGAGGCTGAAACACAAAGTGACTTGGCCAAAACCACATAAAAGCCAATAGGGCAACCATTGAGCACATACATCTTGAAGGTCTTACCTGCACAAACCCTTAATTTTGTATAAAAGTTGGAATTAGTCTGGTGCCACCTCCAGCAAGATGCATAGAAAATGATTGTGTAGTTGTACAGTCTCTACTTTGGGCTTGAGAGAGAAAAAAATCCTGACTAGAACAGGAAAATACTTTTTTTTCTTTTCCTTTCCTCTTCTTTTTCCTTTAGTTTTCCATTTCCTTTGTTCTTTTCAGATACAGGTAGACTATGAAGTATTTACAGTCATTTATTAGCAAGGGTTATCCCCAATCTCTGCTGATACATTTAGTGAAGACAAGTCTACATCATTTCTGCCAAGAGATTTCATATTGGACAGAGGGTAATGTTAAACTTTATAGAAGCCAGTGCTCATTTCCAAGGGGAATTTGCTATATTGGCTTGATCTTGTGTTTTTGAAGCTCTCATTACGGCTGTGCCAGGCTGTATATGGCAGTTTTGGAAAAGCAAAAGGCTCAATGGGAATTTCAGTGTTTACAGCTTAATGGTTTTTGTTAACAACAACAACAAAAAAAAGCAAAGTCAGAAATAAGAGATGAAGTTGAAGAACTGCAAGGAGTCTAACAGGGGATATCTGTGGTGGGGATGATTTGAGTTGACTTGTTCCCCTTGGCAACATAAGACCTCTGGAATTCCTGCTGCTGCCCACACTGCCTGTGGAGGCATGGGGGGCTGAGAGGCAGAACAGGAGGCAGATAGAGGAGGAGGAGAGGAAAGCCCCTCTAGCAGGGTCTGCATGGGGGTAGCCAGGACCACCAGTTAATGGCAAATCTTAAAAGAGGTCTAAGTGAAGCTTACACTTAAATTACAGGTGTCTTGTGAAGGAGTTCTCCTAAAGTAAATGTTTAGGTTCTCAAGTTTAAACAGAGAGACAGCTGGGCACTTTTTGAGCACCAGCAGAGACAAATCGTGGCTGCCTGTGTTTTAGGCACCTGAGCCAAGTGCCACATTCCCCCAGCTGGATCTATAACACTCTCCTCTTCAAGCTTTAAGCTACACTGAATGGAAAATATGCACAGATGCAGGAGGCAGAAGTAATAAATTGTCTCTTCTGCAAGGAACTGCATGGTACAAGTACTAACTGAGGAGGAGAGAGTCCTAGGCTCTCCTGCTTGTTTCTGGAACTGTGTCTCCTCTTTTTGTGATTGTTGCTGTTGGATTGCAACCCATAATGACTCTTTGGTGTAAAAGACAAAGGCAGTTTAAGGGCCAGATGCAGATTTCCATCTCTGAGGAATGTGCTCTAACCATTAGACTCTTAACTGTCCGTGTGAACAAACCCATTAAACTTGACTGAGCAAAGAGCTTTCATTAACCAGATCTGTCATCCACAGGCTTCAAGGGTTTTAAGTATATTCCAGAATGAACCACTAAAAATCAATTTAGTGCATTCCCTACATTTAAATTGTCCTTGTGATAACCATGGCAACCATTATGGCTAAAAAAACTGAAGTGGAGAAAATACACACTTGTTTTAAATTAATGGATGGAAACTAAAATAGGAAAATGTGCTTAAAAGAGCCTAAAGCAAGTAACTGTTACTGCTCATGATCACTTTGGTGTTTAATGGAATCTTCTTTCTTCATTGACTTTTATTTATAACTATATATTTCTGTATGCTCCAGCTAATTTTCTGCTAGTATGTCAGAATATTAGAGTCATTTTTGTAGTCTGCTTTCTTTAACTGAAAAAATCCAGATATAGTCCAATAAAGAGGCTCCAATTTCTGATCTGATTCATGTGCAAGAGCCCAGACTCTGAAGGCTACAGAATTATATATATAAAATACCATAGGGCTTTCAAGAGGTGAAGGAGCAGAGAGTTGCCTACATATCCTTCAGGAGCTAGTCCTAGCACAAAGTTCAAACAATTGCAAGGGGATTTATGCTTTAATGGAATAGGTTATAAGGTCTAGAGACCTGCCAGAGTACACATTAAGGAGTGTGTATCAAAACAATTAAACAGGCTAAGTACCTAACTTGTGTAATTTCTGTGGAAGTTAGGCACCTGCCATAATGAGCCAAGTTAATAAACCTTCCTAGCCACTGTCTGTGCCTTGAGATGTCTAACGTGCCTGTTTACTTAGAGTTTCAACCTTAAATAGTAACATTTGATCATGATTGCAAACTCTAGCTATACTGCATAGTATTTACCATGGAAATGATTGATGAAATTAGGACCAAAACTATGGCATTGTCACTCAAGTGAAAATACCTTGTATAGCTGTAGATGTAAACTACCATGTAGGATTATTTCGGCAGTGAGGACTCACTAGAAATTCATGACAGTGACTGTGGAGTGGTGAGGGATAAGTCTAGTTGTTCTGGCAAGAGCTCACAAATACTGTTCTACAAGAAGGAGCTTTTCTCCCCAGCAAGTCTTTTAACTACAGCTGGCTGAGAGGAAATCATAGCCAATGCTTGGAGGGGAGACTACAATTTGTGCATCTCTGAGTCCCCCAAGAGAGGCACTGGCAAAGGCTGGAGAGTAGGCAAAAAATGAGAAGCAGAAGACCTGAATTGAAATACTTTACCAGCAGGCTATTGTCTTTAAAATATTCATGGTTTTGTTTCACTAAAATTTTCCTACTTCTAATTAGAATTGGATGGCCAAGTTCTGTAAGAATGATTTTAGCATAAAAAGCCGTTTCTCCATCAGCATGTTACCACACGGGAGTTGCATAAGTCTCCATTCTCTCATGTGGTCTGGGCTCACCAGGAGAGACAAAAAGATCATTTGGCTTCTGAATAGAGCAGGGTACCATCAAGGAGAAATACAGTTTGGGGCTGAACTGACATTTAACTAGTGTTTGAGGAATATTCAATAAACCAGAATGAATCTTTTTTTTTTTTTTTTTTTTTCAGCTTGGGAAATAGTCTGTCAACACAAAGCCTTTCCACACTTGACTATTTTTTTTCTCTGTATTTCTCCTCAGCTGCAATCAGAGACTATTTTCACTACAGTGTTAAAGAAAAAGACAGATTTGAATAACTTCCAGGATAGTGATTCTGATATTGCAAATGGCCAAATCACTAATGAAAAAAGACCCCTTCCCCAACCAGGCTGTGCACTGAAAGGGTGTCCTGCGCTATGAACCCTTCTGGTCTTCTGCAAAGGGAGAACTCTGAGTAAGCAGCTCAGTGGCCCCGGCTGGGGCCACATCAGTGCAGGCTCAACAATAGCAATGCTTTCTTTGCTTTCTCTGCAAATGAAACCTAGGAATTCTGTTCTTGGATAGCTGCATGAGGAAACCATTACTAACTCTTGTGATTTTTGATTGACAAAGCTCATAAAATATAAGGGCACGTGAAGTATATTAATAACACAGGCACTAGACTGAGAATATAGGCCAGATGAAGAATCAGCTTTTCATTTTTTTGTAAAACTTCAGCTTTCCCAAAATATTTTAATAGAGCTATTCGAGATAAATTTATTCTCTGATCATATTTGACCTACTCTAGGTGGTCCTGCTCTGGCAGGGGGGTTGGACTAGATGATCTTTCGATGTCCCTTCCAACCCTTAACATTCTGTGATTCTGTGATAATTTACCTAAAAACTCTAGTTGTAAATTCAGGATACTTGCGTTGAGAGATGCAGGGGGTTCATAGAAATGGTTTAAATATTTTTTTCAGGTAATTAACAGATTAAAAAAATTTCAAATTCTTTTTATAAATTATAAATATAAAAGAGGCTAAATGCATATAACATACCCCCTAGAAACTGTTTGATGCTATCTACCACTGTATCTTCCTTTCCATTTGTCAGTGACAGTGAAAATAGTTGAATTGAAACTTTTGCAAAAGAGTTTCACCAAGAGTGAGATTAAGGCAAAGTCACTGAAGGGATATTGAAATAAACCCTCCTTTATATCTGTTTCTCTGCAGCACAATTACATTTCAGTAATTTTGTTTAGTATGTTTTTTATATACTGCTCATTTGGGACCTGCTGAATAATTACATGGGAAATACTGTGCTGTTACTGGAAGAAGTTTCTTGCAATTGCAAACAGCAGGAAAACATAGTTATTACAAACTGATAAAATATTGGTATTTTTACTGCAAAGTAACTAGTAGCTATTATTGGCACTGCTTTCAATTAATTTAATTTACTTTCCTTTAAATTAGGGTTGTGCATACAGAAAAGTTTGCTTTGGGTTTTGCTGCTAGCTGAAAAAAAAAGCAGAGTGAAAGATACAGCAATTCAATGCAGTATTTATGGAAAAAAGTACCACATATTACTGCTGGAGCTAGTAAAACTGCCAGTGGCTAAAGTTGCTTAATATTTGCCATTAGCCTTATTTTCATTGGTTTATCGCTACGCAGAATTGCTCAAGCTGAAATTTGCCATGCTTGCCTCTGCCTTAGGTATGGGTTTTTGAAATATTTCAACAATCATTCCTCAGCTGTTTCCAAGAAGGAATTTAGGAAGAATAAGTGATGTTTAAGTGGTTTCTGCTTCTCTTGGAGAGTGCACTGAAGACTAACAAAGGGCTGACATTTGAGCTGTGTTGCCTCTAGGGAAATGCCGCTCATTACCCTCTGCCAGGGGAAAGAGTTCTAACACATCTGCCTCTCTGGAGGCCACATCAGGATCTATGGGGTCTGCTGAGGATAGGGGTGCACCTTGGTGGGACCAAATGGACAGAGAGTGTGGACCCAGCTGCCACTGGAAATCCAGATTCATTTGGGTAGAGAGGCTGGCAGGAGAGGAGGAGGGAAGCCAGGGCAACCTGCCCTTCCTCCCTGTATAAAGTGGCAGAGCAGCAGGGACCTCTATCCATCTGGCATATATCCAGGGGAGTCACCGATGTGGCTTCTTGGCCAAGGTGCCACACAGTGGCCCTGAGTTTCTGTGATCACTTGGGAGCAGGGTTAGTAACAGAAGATTGCTTTAACAAGTCAACCGAAAAAAATGGTGTGGTAACCCTCAGCACAGTGATTTCAGCTGCCACATAAGTACAAACCAAGCACTCAGTCCCACAGGGAGTCACTGGCTTCTCAGGGTTGGTGCCACAGTTTTTCACGCCAGGATGCCCATTGCTTGGAGTGAGTCACTAGCCCTGGAAATCATTGGTATTCAGACCCTTTCATTGGCATCCTCCTTGAAGGCTGCTGCTACATATTCACCTGTCATTCCTGGCAAGACTTCCCTCTGCAGCCAGAAGCTATTTTCGACCTCTCTCTGCTCCTGGCACACAGCCTGCCCAGATGACACAGAGATTTGAGATCAGAGCCTCCTGGCCTCTGCTCCTTCTGCCAGAGGACCATTTCCTAAATGAGGTCCCACAGTTATGATGATGGAGACATTGTTAGTCCCCCTTCTCTGACCATTTAAAGTGGCCAGTGGGTACACTGTAGTGTGATCTGGCTAAATGGTCAGTCTCTGAAAACTTGCTCAGGCCCAGTTTTTAATGCTTCTCTAAACCACCTTATAACGAGTGTGTTCCTCTATGTCTTGGCTCTTTCTTCAGGCTGCGTAAATCTGAAATGTCATGCAGGATTGAGCACAATAATAAGGCAAAGTAAGGCAGTGAAGTGCTCGGGAACAGTCCAGAAAAAGTCCTTCCACTGCTTGTTGCTACCACTGGTGAAATTAGCAGCTTTTTATTTGTCTCTTAAGCAATGGAGGGCTCCTACTTTTTTGACAGATGGATAATGAAACAGGCTACAGACAGTCAACTCTGACACGGTTAGGTTTATGACCTGATGCCACTGTTACCCCATTAAACCCACTGCGTTTCAGAATAAATTTGTCAGGGCTGTGTTTGCACTAGAGTTGTTTATAAACTTTCCAGTATGCAGAAAAAAACCCCTCATGAATTCAGAGTTTGCTAGCAGTTAGTTGCATAAATCACTGACAAGGCATGAGCCGTTTCTCCTGTCTAGTATTTTGCACACCCCACCTGTAATGACCATGACCAATTTGTCTTATTGGTTCAGGAGTCATCCTAACTGCTAATTAAAGTTCCTCTTCATGTGATATCTTGGGACTTGGTATTATTTAATTTCTACAAAAATGCTTTGTTCCTCTGCAGCACAGACAAGGAATGTTCTTAGAGAGTCTAATGACTAATTCACATGTGCTTTAAATCACCTCTCTTTTTTGAATTTATCTAATTACTTTAAGCAAAAGATTAATCATATTACCCATCCTCAGAGTTCAGGCTATTTCTACAGTTAAAAGTTATATTTCTGCAATTAAAACTGACCTTAAAAGGTGGCCTAGTGTGTTTTTCATTTTATTATTCTTATTTCCTTCTCCAGAGAGTTTTCTTGTCTGTGAGTGAAAAGAAGACCTGCGTGCAAAACTGGTTGGTGGTTTTGTGAGATAATTTCAAACCTAGTTGTAAAAATATCCAGCTTTTATATTGTTTTAGTGAATCTCAAATGCAGGTCTGCATTCAAAAAGCATCTTAAGCATGTGCAAGCTGAAACCCAGCAGACAAGTTCTGACATATTTTTCTCCAGCTGTTTAGTATGTTACCAACCCATGTCCGCTCTGTGACAGAGCCCATCAGAGGTTATTATCCTCATTTTAGGTGCTTTCTGCACCTCACCTGCAGACCATCATTTGCAATTTTGCATGTGGCAGCAAATGCCATGTGAGATCCCTTGAGTCTGGAGTGATTTGACTGAGAATGAGTGCTCCCTCCTCACTGTCTGGCACTGAGCTGCAGAAAGCAAACCCCAGTCAACACCTCTTTTCATCACCCTTACACCTGGGCAGACATTTGGACTGATGTGATTGAAATATGGTTGTGTTTCTGGCTGATGGAAGTAATTAAAAGTTGTTCTTATAGCATAGGTGTAGAGGAAAAGATCTATTTTTATTACCTAGGATACTGAAGGCCAATCCCATCTGTCCCTACAGCTGGTTGGAAAAGAATGGAGAGATTTAGCAACCCCCCCTAGAGTGTAGGGATCCCCATGCAGTGTCCCACATGCAAGATTTTTACCTCTTCTTGGAAAAAATACCACTTTAGAAAGATTAGTTCACTTTACAGTTACCTTAATCATGTCTTCAGTATTTAATTTGTCCCTCAAATGAATTTTTCACCAGCTTCTTGCATTACACAGATAAAATAGTTTGCTAATTATGTGCCAAGTAAAATGATTTCTATTTGGTACTGTTTAATATTAGCATGTTCTGATAATTGTTAGAATTCAATTTATTTCAGTCTGTATCTGCATGTTCCACAGGTGATAATCAGTGGTAGTTTTCTTTCTCTGTCCCATGGGAGACAATGACCTTATCACTTCTTTCCTTGCTAAAATCCTGCTCTGTTTCCCAGGTACCAGTTGCGTTTTCTTTCAGATTTGTCTAATTGATTGATGGAATTAAACTAAACTCAGAGTAATTGCTCTCAACCTTTATATAGCAACTGTGTTGCTTCTATTTCAGACCTGAAGAGGAGCCAGTGTTCCCAAAGGAAAGGCTGTTGTGCCAAAAGCCTGCCTGCTTTTCCCAAGGACTAGTTTTACTTCTTCCCCAGAAGCCTGACTTCACATACACTCTCAGACCATTGGAGCTACAACACTACTACTCTAGAGTCTTCACCATTCTAGAAAGAATCTACTTCATATTGAACTGTACTAAAAAAAACTTTTTTGGAAGATTGTGGTATCCTGGATGCTAGCTGAAACTGCCTGTGTCCCATGAGTATGCTGCAGCATAAAGTACAAGCTTCAAACAGGACTAATACGTAAAGTCAGTACACATGACTATATTAAGTTCATAACATCAGTCTAATTATTAAAAGCATAGCAACAGTTTAATATTAAAACCGCTCTACTTTATGCTTTTAAATCAATCTGCCTCCAGAAAGTGAGGTAGGATTGTCACTGTGTTTTTGCAGGATTATGGTTCAGAGTCACCTGCTAGCATAACATGCCCTTTAGAGCTGATGAATTTATCTCTTCTACCACAGTGGCTGTACTGCAGATAATATTTTGATAATACTTCAATAATCAAAACCATGAGCTTTTTAAAGTCATGTTATTTCACTTTATTGCATGAAGATGCTGTTCCTATTACAAGTGCACAGGTACTTCCAGTATCTGAATCATAACGGAGGTATTGCCTTGGAATCTCAATTATCCAGACGCAGGAGAAGATTAAAATATTTAAGGAAATGAGAAGGAGAAAAATACATTACATTCTAATATTGCTTGTTATGAGCAGGATTCAGACCTGTTCATCACTCACCTTGTAGTGTTTGGAAGGGAGACACAGGCTTTCTTGGGCCCTCCTCTAAACAAATGGGTGTGTCTTTTTGTAAGCTGCCTCCTCCAAGGTCAGGATTATCCTCTGTTGTAGTCCATCAGTTTTATGATATGAGGGGATAGTATTTCAGTTTGGAAACAAAACAAAACAAGAAATGAAGTTTTTATTGGCACATTCAAAAATGGAGAGGAAATAATTCCAGGAAAGTTGTAAAAGCTCAGACACTCTGATAAATTAAGGTTGTAAACCTCCTTCAGTTATCACTAGACCTCAAAATTACAGCTTAAAAGCCAGATACAGCTATTGTCTGCACTGATTGACTTCACTGATGTATATCTGCTTTGAGATAGTGAAGTCAAAAGCAGAATTGGCTGTACTTGTCTTTCACTTACTTTCCTTAAAGGGTTAAAAAGAATTCAAATTTGCATGTTGGGCTGTTTTAAAAGGAGTGTCACCTATCTCAATTTAAAGAGTCTGTCTGTGCCCTTTGAGAGCCCTTTTAATTATAGATGTTGAGGTGTCCTTGAGCTTTGAAGCAAGTGCCGTTACCCAGTTCAATATATGGTACATTACGGATGATTGTTTTATCTTTCCATCCAAAAGTACATTTTCAGCTTTTGGTCATAGGTTAACTTTAATTACATTACCTCTTCTAGAGATGAAGGTTCTATAAGCACCTAAAAAGACAGGCGTAATTCATTTACAAGTACACACACAATTAATTTTCTCCTTTTAAAAGCAACTTTTTCCAAGTATTTCCAAGTTCTTATTTCCCAGTATTGTATTCACTTCGTGAGCACGAACCTCGTTTTGATCACGGTGACGGAGTTACAGTTTTGTACTTGCTGAACCGACTGTATGAATGTCTTGCCTGAAGAGATCTTAGCTGCTATACTTTGACAGGATATTTTAAACAAGCTCTTCATTGTGTTGGTTATTTTCTCTGTATTTTGGAGTACATAATTCTATGAGTGTAGAAATCATTAGGAAGAAACATGGGTACTAGGAAAACAAGCCAAATTCACAAACATACCAGAAAGAGTTATTTTAACATAGCTATAAAACAGGTAAAAAAGTTTTGTATATGGAAGTGAAATTGGTCAGGCTTTCTAGCACGAGTCATCTCCTGTTAGTTTGAAATAGGAGCAGAAGTCTTTCAACTAAGAAGGGTGAAGAACATTTATTGTAAGTTTAACTTAATTACGTTGTTCAATTAATTAGTAACTGCTGGATTCCTGGAGCATATAGGTGACCTCCCAATTGTCATGGCTGAAAAGTGTGGTTTCATTCATAGACTTCTACATAAAGCCATTAATCTTTCCTCTTACACCAGCAGCAGGCTTCTAGACACCACGATGAAAATAAGCAACAATAACCTAGCAATTATCAAGCTCCCATGAGCTGACACAATTACCTCCACAAATCAGCCGTCAACTGCAAGTCACCAGAAAATCAGCAGTGCAGAGCCAGACCCTCAGGTGCTGCTGAGATTGTTCTTCCCTGAGCACTTGTGGTCCCCACCTCACCAGTGAAAAGAGACCTCTGCCTAAGGAGGGCTTTCTCCAGGGTGAGAAATTATATTGATTTTTTCAACAGCTGTGATAATGTGTGTACTGCTCCCTGCACATTTTCCTCGGTTGCATTTTTGGCACATCACAGCTATATGACACCATTACCACTTTAGCCTGCCTATTTAACCTGTATTTTACTGAGTTCTTAAACTATCAATCCAGGATACCATGGTAAATTGTGTTGATGGAGTTTACTGTTCATGAAACACACCTTTTCAATTCTAGTGTGCATGTATTTTCTGTGCTTGTAAGAACTATCTCCCAAGAAAATATACCAAGATTTTAAATGGAGAAATACAGAATTTCTCAGGATGTTTTACATCTTATTTATCAGTTCCAGAGGGATATCATTTATGCATAGTGCTCTCTTTAACAATGTTAGTTATTTTTTAATTTGATTTTAGCAGTTTTGAAAAATACCAGACTCAAGAATAGAACTACACAAAGCTTTATGTGCAGGTCACCTTCTTAAGTCATTGAGACAGTATATTCAATGAATAAATTGCAACAACTTGAACACTGCAGAAATCTTACATATCAGGAGCAAGACTGCATTGTACAAGAGTATTTTAGGGCTGATGTAGCAAGATAGGCACTTTGGTAGCTGCACTGGCTGATCTCCTAAACCCCCCCTCTCAAGTGAAGGTTGGTAGCAGGTATGGTAAGCCATGGCTCAGAACACCAAAGGCAGCATATTCAATATGACCATGGATTAAATTGATTGTGAAGAATAAAACCTTCACGGAAAGTTTCTTTGTGTTTTCCCAAGTGACTCATCTGAATTCTGGTGAAACCACCTCTTTCAGCATAAATTAATACCATAATTCTCAAAATTTCCTATATTATTAAAATGATTATATATTCCAAGTGCATTAATTCTGCAGAAAGGCATAGGTTTCATCTTCTGTAGCCACAGAACACCCAGGCCTGTTACAAAAACATAACAACATGCAAACAAGAAATTTCAGTTTCATACCAGATTGTGTACTGGATACATGCACTGCTTAACAAATTGCATCATCAATGCATCTATAGCTGGAGCACTTAATTTTGATTTTGTTACCAATTTATACGACAGAATGCCACCATATCACTGACATGTTACAAAATAAAATTCCACTTCTCAAATATTTCAATGGCTTTCCCTGACTGCTGTTGTGTACTATCACCCAGGACATGCAGGTTGAGGGCCATTACTGAGCTTGGAGCCGAGAACACAGTGAACTGAAAGTCTTCTAGGTTTTTGCCCATCTCTCTTTTACGGTTTTCCAAAGAGGAGTAGGTACTCTGAGGTAATTATCTGGAAGTAGTTTCTCGTATAATTTTTTTAAAGAGAAAGCTTTTACTTTTTCAGTAAGTAAAATATCTCAATGACTGAAAACTAAGAAAGGAACAAGCTAAAACATAATATATGTAACCCTTTTATAAATAGAACATGAAGTGTCATGTGCTTATTCTCACTTTTTGTGTGTGTTGTTGAATACCACACAAGCCAAACAAAGCATGGCTAGCCAAGATTTGCTTATTGATATTTCTGATCATAGGATCATAGAATCGTTTAGATCGGAATAGACCTTCAAGATCATCGTATCCAACCACTAACCGAATTCTACCAAGTCCACTGCTAAACCATGTACCTAAGCACCATATTATCTACATGACTTTTAAACATGTCCAGAGATGGTGATTCAACCACTTCTCTGGGAAATCTGTTCCAGTGCTTGATAACCCTTTCAGTGAAGAAATTTTTCCTAATATCCAACCTAAACCTCCCCTGGCACAACCTGAGGCCATTTCATCATGTTCTATCACTTGTTGCTCAGCTAACAAGCTTGACAATCAGGTGCCTGATTTAAATCTGAATTACAGAAAATATTGATCCTTCACAAAAAGGCAAAGAGATCAATTTAACTAGCAGATACTAAGGTATCATTTATAGAATCATAGAATCATNTCATTGTATGACTCTTCCCATTAACTTCAGTGAGTAAATGACACATTTATAAAATGTTTCTTTCAGAGACTTTATGACAGGCAACTGTCAAAAGGTAAGTTGTCTTTATGTGTACTTTCTTCATCTAATAGTTTTGATTGTGTGGTTCTGCTCAAGAATAATATTGCAAATAATGTCAGACATCAGAATCTCAAAGTTTATTTGAGGAGAAAAAAAGACAATAATAATTACATTATCTTTATATTCGTTAGACTGTTGTGGCGCAAACATGAAACATAGGTGTTTATTTGGAAGAAGAGTCTGAGCCACCATCCAGGATCTAAATTTTTTTGTCAAATGATGATAAATTAAATTCTTATAAGTGCAAAGATTCTTCTTTGTCTGAAAAAAGAGCCAGCATTCTGAACATGAAGCCTCTAACTTAATTCAGGTTGCTCATTTGACTCAAGTTATGGTCTTCAGTTTTCAAAAGAGAAGGAAAAAACCAAAATGCAAGGTCACTTTTGAAATCTTGATCTACTGATATACGATACGTGATTTGGAATGTATATTTTGGTTGAGAAGAAAAATGACTTCTCTGTATTGGCAATTTCCAATTTCACAGAAGAAATGTTAACTGAAGTACTTAGGTACAGAGTTTTCTTGGCTATTAATCAAGTGTGTTAATCACTGAAAATCATCCTGCAACAATAGACAGCACAAACACACCATACGGCTTGGTTTTAATTCTCAAGCATGCCAGATTTTCATCCACTCCACCTTTCTATAAGCTCATCCTCACAGCAGTCAGTTTTCTAGCTTTCTAACAATATGACAGCTAGTTGAGATGCGCAGCAGTGATAACATTAAAACAATTAGAGCTATTGCAACTGAGGAAGAAGAAACAATTTCTTGCGCCTATTCTACTGTGTCAAATTTAGCCACTTCAGGTCCTAGAGAACTAAAAAAGACTAGACGAAGCTATAAATACACCTTTTCCTCTTAGTACATGCTATTACTTATTACTGTAGTTATCCCATTGTTATTATTTTTATATGTATTTCTACCAGTCACTGGTCATGTAGACCTATCAAAGAGCACACTGTACCTCTCTCTAGCAGTCATACTGGGAAGCCAACAAGAAGAGCCAGCTCCTGATGTCTCTGGACTCCCTCAGTGGGTTTTCGCAGCAATGAGAAGAATGAAAATCTATTCTCCATTGTTAAAGTTCCCGTGAGTTCATCCTAGAGACAATATCTTGGAAGCTAATAATTTTTTCATTCTGCAGAGACTCTGATTTTATGTAAGCCTTAGAAAATTGGTGGTCAAGTGTCTGAAAACTGAAGACCAGAAAGAATCAGGGTAGTCTGGAAAACCCCTAGAAACACAGTTATAAAGGGGATTTCAGTAGTAGTTTCAGTGAAGGACTTTCATGTTAACATGGCATTTTTAGGACACCCTTAGCTCAGTGTGGGTAGGAGTTCAGTCTGCGTTTCACATCAGCAAGGCATGACATGGAGAGAAGTCCCAGGGTTTTGAAGCTCTGCAGCTTCCCCAGGAGGACAGAAATCAGTGTTGGAAGAAGGATCACAAGACCTCAGAACAAGACATTTAAAGGACTTTTGAAGTTTGAGAGCAGATTAAATAGTCTGTAAAAGCAACCAAGAAAAGTTGTCATCTAAATTGAAGATATGCTAATGTGTTCTCTCAGAACTGACAAGAATAAATGCACCATCATGGAACCATAAGACCATTCCTTGTTGTCTCTAGGTTACTGGGATTTCTTTCCATCTAAACAGCCCTTTTAGCTCTCATGTGCAAAAGAAATCCAATGGTTAGCATAAACCTGGTTTCTTCTGCATTCTGTGACAGACTCCCTGATAATGAAATGGTAGAAATTTGAAATGAAAAATTGAAGCTGACAAATACGTTGAAAGAGAGATGTAGTAATCTCAAGGTAATATCACTCTATTTTACATCCTGCAACCCCTTAATAGATATCGTTATTCTAGAAATCATGACCACTATTTTTCAAAACCTGTTAAAAAATCTTAAGCAATGTTATTAAGCAACAGTAGAAACCAGGGGCTGGTAGAAGTGCAGCAAACTTGTAAAAAAATGAAAGTACTTTCTCCAGGATACTCTAGTTTTCTGCAAGTCTCTTTCCAGTTCCAGCAATTAACCTTGCTATACTTTATCATATAACATCTGGGGGCTTTCTTCAGCACTCCTTTGATATTGTTAAATTGAGAAATATGTCTGGATGAAGAGGAAACATGGTCTTAGAGACACGCTTGGTATGACATTATTAGTAGGGTTGAAGAGTGAGGCAGTTTGTGAATAATAGCTAGGGATTATGCAGAAAGAATTTAAGTAACAAAACTAGAAAAGATGTTGTGAGGAACAGTGAAACAAAGATAATGTGTTATAAGTAGCCTAATAGCCTGGATTGCATTGCCATTGTGTGGTCCCTCAAAGATTTCAATACCATAAAGATACATTCCAATGGATCCTTTTGCATGAAAGCTTTACTGATTTCTCTAAAGATTCAGACTAGATTTTCATTTTCATTAACTACTTTTGAATCACATTTTGAGATTCCAGGTTAAATACTTTCTTGAAATCTGTTAATTAAGAATATAAGTAAGGGACTTTTTGAGTATATTCCGCCAGATTTCCAAAGAGATTGAGGCAGTCTCAAAGGCAAATGGGTACTTTAGACACATATTAACTTTGCAAACAGAGAACAGTTGAAGACTTTATTGATTGCAGTAATTATTGATTTCAGACTGCTACTTCCAACCCATTGCCAAAATCTGTCCTCCTTGCTACAGGGGAGGGGCTAGAGCATCCCCCAGCCTCTCCAGCAGAACCTAGCTCCATGTGTCAGCTTGGACACAGAGAAGGTAACAGGAGTAATGTGGTCACCTACATGGTGCTGCAGGCACAGGTGTGCTTACATCTCCTCCTGCAACATTGTGCATGGGGGTAGATGAATTACCTATATTGCATTTTCTCTGAAAATTAGTGAAATAATGTTTTACCAAAAACCTGGACTTTTCTGCCTGAATGCTTGAGGTTAGCTCCTCTTTCTCTCTTTCTCTTTCTCTTTCTCGTTCTCGTTCTCGTTCTCGTTCTCATTCTCGTTCTCGTTCTCTTTCTTTTTGCCTTTCCCTTTCTCTTCCCCCCCTTCTTTTTCTTCCTCTTCTTCTCCCCCTCCTCCTCCTCCCCCTCCTTTTCTTTTTCTCTTTTCTTTTTTTTTTTTTCCTTAAATTTCTTAAGTTGCTGTAAACATGGGATTCAGTCTGGTTCTTCTTTCCTTAAAGACATTGAAAATCAGGCATAACCAGTGTCAAATGATAAATTGGGCAGGAAGTACTCTCTGATATTCAAAAGGGAAATTTCACAGCCTTAGATATTCAGGTAAAACTTTGATTGAGCTAGTCCTGAATTTAGAGTTTAACCTTAAACAGGTCCTTAAATCCTATTGAAACATGGAGGACTTCAACACCCACATAAAATCAAAACCATGCTTAACAGCTTTACAGAATCAAAATTATACTAGTATTTATCCAGGATGGAATAATTCCCAGTATAATTTACATGCTTTAAACATCTTCTAATACTTACTTTCAGCATTTATCCTACTGAGACTTATCTTTTGTCTCGCCAGGCTTTTGTGGGTTTTAGTCTAGAGGGGAACCTTTGAACAAACAGTCTGGCTATCTGCACTCAGAGGCTTGATACTAGACCCATTATCCCTGCCTGGAGACCAGTTACTCTCGGTTAACTGAAGCTCAGCTTCCAGAAAGCCACTTAATCCAGACTTATGGTTATGAAATTCATTCCTCTAACGTGGTTGAGGTCTGTCATTGTTCATAGTTTGTGCCTTATTTCTGAACTGGCTGTGTCTGTCCTCAACCACTGACTCATGATGTGCTGATCTTTGCTTAAGGTATGAGTCCTTTTGCACCTATCCCAGGAAGGTGCTCAACTCATAATTTCTCACTCCTCTCTTTGACAAGCTAAAAAGACTCTTAGTTTTTCACTGTGGGAAATTTTAATCATTTCTAATTAAATTTAATTTTATTTAAATTAGCCTAATAATTTTAAATTATTTAAATAATTTCTTTGGTCCCAAATAATTTGACTTTCTTTTTAAAATTTATGCATCAGAACTGTTACCTTCTGTAGTAAATTCAGTTTCTTATTTAAAATACATAAATCTTTATCAAAGTTCCTTGTGCGGGGGACAGGGGGTGTTAGTCTCTTTGCATGGCCTGCATCCCATGTTCCTACACATATAGCTTTTCTTTTGGCTTTGTTAAAATGGTTTAGGCTCCACTTACTGTCTGTTGAGGACATTTTCTGTTGGTGCCCTGCCCTCATCACTGTAGACACCATTAGATGCACTCTTGCATGTAGGATTAAACAAGCCAAATTGTATTAGAAATGATTTTATATTTGCTTCTAGAACACAAATAGAAATGAAGAGTATCACTTAGCACTAATTTTGGTGAAAACCACTTAAGAGATGTCCCCGTGGATTGCCCTTTGAGATCTTAAAACAGTTTAGTGTAAGGTTATTGGTATTGTATAGTGACAATTTCTCAACCTCTTTGTGTATGTGATAACAAATCAAAAATACATCCATTACATCTATTAGTATATATAATACAGCAATCAACCAGCAAGTAACCTCACTGAAGAATGAAATCAGGTTTGTTTTGACAAGACTTGTTGCAATCAAATTATGTCAAGTAAATTTCATTGGTCTGATTAGTATTAATTCATTTTTATATTTGCCTGGAATTTAAGACAGAATAACTGTTATCTACAGCTGCCTGCAACAGGCTGCTCATCAGGTCTGAACACTTAATATGGGAATTTTTTTAAGCACTATGAGTTAACAGTAATGAAGGTATGTGCCTCAGTCAGAGGTCTCCTTGCCTAGTTCTTTTATGCTGATGGTTACTCAGGCCAGGTAATGTAAAAATAGCTGGCAGGTGAAAATAACACCACTTTTTTAGTCCCTTTTCATAATAAACACATGTTCTCCTTTCTTCATGAATTAGTGAGCTATACTACTTCCTTCCACACAAAAAATAATTATTATTTATTGAAAACTCTACTAGTTTCCTTCATTATTAGCTATGCTATCACTCTTCTGTCTCATGTGTCACTAAGATTTCTTTTGCTCCTAATATAGTTGTTTTGATTCTGTGTTACCATTCACATTGTCATCCAATCATATTTTTTTCCAAATTTCTTCCCTTTTGACTTCCATTCTTACACTGGGTTTATGCTGACTGCTGTCTAGTCCTGTCTTTCCTCTTCACGACATTTGTTGCTTAACTTATCACCTTCATCTTCATTTTGTTACTGAACTAAAAGGAGCTTTTAGCAAAACATGGCATCTTTTCAACTGTACATCCATGGCTTTTTAATCGTCTAAGTTTCTAAAGAGTCCTCTGAGAAGCTAGAAAAATGAGACTGCCAGGCAGAAAATAATCACTTTTTCTCATAATTTCCCTCATCTTGAGAAAACTAACCCTTATGCTCTGTTTTTCCACACCAAATTTAATCAGATTGTGATCACTGATCTCCAGACTTTGCCAGATTCCCCTCCAGCGACTACATTTTTTTTTTTCTTTAAGCCAACATAACAAAGCCTGCAAAGAATTGTTGAACACAATATAATTGCTGTGAGAATGTACCATCTACTGCTTTGGGACTGCGGCATTTTACTACAGGCTCCCTGGGTGAAACCTACAATCCCTTCAACATATTTTTTTTCTCCTTCCTCTGTGTCGGCAACAAGTGCTCATAAAGATAACCATGCTCCTCTCCCACTCAACACACACTCTCTTGTAGCAGCCACCCCTGCACATGTCCCTCATCTTGGTTTCCCCTCCTGGATTTTCTCTGACACACATCAGATGCTGTAATTCTGTGTTTCTCTCAGTTGTGCTGTGCTGGAGCAGCTCCAGTTCTATAACTATCTGCATTCCTGGCTGGGTCAGGAGGAAGAAATAAGCAGCAAGAGGTGGGCTCTCTTAGCTTGGCAGACCAGAGTCCCATGGGGTTTGAGAGACCCTAGCTCAAGTCTGATGTCTCCTCAATATAGAGCAAGGCAAAACTGTTGCCACTGCTGCAAAGTCTGCCTTTGGACTTATATTGGCTGAATATCCCAGTGTTTTCTTGGGTGGCGTATCACCAAGCTGAAGTCTTCAGCTGAGTTTGCTTTGCACTCTCCCCTTGGCAGCAAGGTGAGGAGAAATTGTATATAGCTTTCCTCCTTCTATGGGTACACCTCCAAGAAACCTGCGCAAGCTTAATGAGTCATTTTGAATTTCAAAAAAATATGTACATGGGAAATTAAGCCAGAGCAAAATGATAAGAGAAAAAAGCTGCAAATATTTGAATATGAGCACTATAAGGGTGTTTCTTCACAGCACTGCAAGAATTCACTGTTACCAACCTACTTGAAGTCTCCACATTTTTTTAAAATAATGTAGTGTGCTTTTTTTTTCCACTGATGCTCTATTTTAATTACCTTTTGCTTCCTAATAAATTTAGAAAACTTCAATTGAAAACAGCTATGACCCAGAGCCCCCACACAATGTCAAAAATCTGTATGCAGCTGCACCCAGTATCTCAGTTTGCATAATGTATTTCTGACTTGTTATTAAAGCTGCTTCCATAATAAAATTAAATGCAGTTTACATTTAGTAATGTGTCTGTTCACTTGCCTGTAATCAAACTGACAGCTTTTCCTTTAAACAGTCAATCAAGTCTCCAGCTCTTTCTGGCTCTGTTTATTTGATTGGAGTTGAGATGTCATAAAACAGAATGGAATATTTTACAAGTTCTGATTACACACTTCGATTTTTTTAGGACTGAAATTTCTTTCATTCATAACCCCCCCCCCCCGAATTATTTAAGAAACCCTGCTTTTAATTTCACAGTTGATGCTACAGTTACCAAAAACACAATCTGAATTCTAAATGTTTTTTCTCTGTCAAAACTAGCTAAAAAGCCTACACATTAAGATCTTAATTGATTAGGTTATAACAACAGTTTCACAAATAAGGCATAATTTTTTCAGGCTATATCCTCTGAATAGAGCTGTATTTAAAGATAAGGCAAAATGATTCTGCTACAGGACAGAATTTAGGAACTGAATGATAAATCTGCAACTGGAATAGTAGGTGGTTAGTTGAAGTCAAAAATATTACCTGAAATTTTTTATTATTAGAAATTAAGAACTTGTCCTAAGTGTCTTGAAAAGAAAGGAAAATTAACAATGAATGTAAAACACCATAAAACTTTATATTTAATTCATTAAAAGGTAGACTTTCGCTAATGTGTAGGAATCATAGAATAATAGAATGGTTTGAATTGGAAGGTCATTTAGTGGAAGGTCATTTAGTGAAAGGTCATCTAGTTCAACCCCCCTACAGTCTTTAACTAGATCAGGTTGCTCAGAGCCCCATTCAAGACCTTGAACACTTCCAGGAATGGGGTATCCACAACCTCTCTGGGCAACTTGTTCCAGTGCCTCACCACCCTCTGAGTGAAAAACTTCTTCCTTACGTCTAATCTAAATCTGCCCTCTTGCAGTTTAAAGCCATTAACCCTTGTCCTGTCACTGCATGCCCTTGTAAAAAAGTTCCTCCTCAGTTTTCCTGTAGACCCCCTTTAGGTACTGG
>VYZX01013420.1:967-11431 GCA_013401335.1 Brachypteracias leptosomus
TGTTACCAGCTTGCCATTCTTGCTCATGGGGGGCATACATTTTCCTTGACCTTCCTTTTCTGGTTGACATACCTATAGAAGCCCTTATTATTATTCTGTACGTGCCTTGCCTAAGTCATTTCCAGCTATGCCTTGGTCTTACTGACCCTGTCTCCACACAACCAGAATTTGGTGTCAGATCTATGTCAGCAGGATGAACAATGAAATGGAATCTTAGGCCATAATTAGTAGAATGTTATAAACTGTGTGAAACTGAGAAAACATAAACATTTTATGCTCTAATGTGACATTTTATTTGCAAACATAGCAAATAAATATTTGATGATGTAAATATTTCAGAAGAATAGTCTTGCTGTTAATAGATGCACAGTATCCTGTAACTGAAGTTGATTGTCTTGTAGATTATACATGTTTGTCTTAAGTTAATTCAAAGTTTCAGTGATCTAAAGTTTTTAAAATAACTAACTGATAAGGTGACTTATTTTACACTATTTGTCATGCAGTGTTTCTTAATAAAATACTCAGACAATAATCCATTATTCTTACTATCAAATATGTCTTGACTCTGAATAACAGTCTATCAAAATTATTCAGTAAAGAAACATTAATAAGAAGTGAAGATAGAAACATTAAGGTTTTTCATGGCCATTAAAAAATTAAAAAGTTTAACTTTATATATACATGAACAGAAGAAGTACTGAGATATAAACAGGATAACAATAACAAATATATGACAATAATAAATATTATCCTAGATTTATGAAATTATTTCAGAAAGAAAAAACAATGAAGAACAAAAAAATGCTTCAATGAAACCATCTGGTTCAATGTAGAGACTAAACACAGATATGATGCAAATAAAGCGATTAGAATCACCTGCCAGTATGTTCTGTGGTTGGTTAGATCCTTCTTACCCTTTGCAGCAAAGTGTATTCATATGAAGATGGCTTCCTAATCTAACTGTTCCTCAGGGAAATGAATCTTTTTTTTTTTTTCTTTATGAGTTCATAAAAAGCCATGAGGATAAAATGTGAGGCCATTTTCCAAATAGTCAATCTTTTACGCAGCTTAGTTTAGTTGTTAAGTGCTTCTGGAGACCATGTCCGAGTCATAATGTTTTGATCATCTTTATCCAAGTTTCAATGTATATTTGCTATTCTGAGCTTTGGATGTATTTTCGAATGATGGCATATACTGTGTGTAGTTCACATATAAACAGGTCTAAGTGTGGGGGCAGGAGGGGGTTGGGGGTGGAGGAGGACGTTAACATGAATTTTCCCTTTGCCTAGAAAGAAAGTTAGTATTTTTATGAACAGAATTCTGTATATTTAAGTTAGACAAGTGGCTGTAGGAAACTATAGGACTGGCTTTAACCTACTAATCTCCAGCACAATCTAGGCAGAGTGGTATAATTATTAGTTTTATCAATTCCTTGCACTGTGTTTGCAATCTGAACATCTTCTCGCAGCTAGATGTCTACTGGAATCTAAAACAAATTAAGTGTCATCTGCGTAGATGTCAATAGCTCATTTCCCTTGAATGAAATAATTTTTCTTGCTATGTTAGGAAGTCTTTTCTATACTTACATCAGCCTCCTAAAATACAAAGAGGCTTTTCTTTTGCTCAAAAGAAAGTATAAGATAGAGTGTTTAGGATTTATTTTTTTCCAATAATTTGCTTAAACAATGTTGTATATAGAGTCTAGAATATTACACAAGCATGCCTGTTCTTCAACTCATTAGTAATCTTAAAGATGTATGTATCTTAGGAACTACAGAACACTGAATTATTCTGATTTAGAGAAATTAAAGAAATTAATTTACTGATCTACATTTCACAGTTGCTCTCATTTTGTCAAGAACTATGATTAGCACATCCCTTCTGAAAATAAAGACTTTTACTTACCCATCATCTTAGAGAAACAAAAATATGAATTCATTACACAGTAAAATGAGAATTTTATCTAGTTATTAGTGAAAAGAGTACACACAGGTAAAGAAGATATATATTTTTTTCATAGAATAAGACACCAACTCTTTATTATTTAGTGCCTTTTGTTGCATTCACCACTCACTGTGAAATCTATTTTACTTTGCCTTTATTATTGTTATTTTCCCAGCTTCTTTCTCTGCTTCTCTTTCACTTCATAGTCTTGATGAATATCCTCTCTCTACATTTTCCTTGCTACAGTTTCTGTTTCCATTTTTTTTTTTCAGGAAACAGAGGCATTCAGTCCTCCAACATATCTTCCAGGTGATTTGCAGACTCTGACAGAGATCATTAAATCAGTAATATTCCATAAAAGTTGAAGTCTTTCTTCAGGTGAACAAGGTTGTACTTACAGTAATTATTTTGATTCCTATTAAATTAAGTTTTTGGTCTGCTTGCACTCATAAAACACTGGCTTATCATTGTACCGTATTGAAAATTATTCTCCCAGCTAAATTTTCAGAGACTTAGCTATCAATAAGTTTCTGCCTTTTCATACTTTCTCCTTAACCTATTTTATTGAAGGCTCCTACTCTGGAAAGGTCTATTCCTGAAGAGCTTTATACTTAAGGATCTGTGAAGGATATTTTCAGAGTATTCTACTATTTTGAAAATGAAGGCATTTGTACAGTTATAACTTCTCCATTTCATTAAATACTTCAGTTTCATTTCTGTAGAACATTTATTTATTTGTTATCTGTTAATTGCTAACCAAGACAACATCAATTAAAACCCACTTGTTATTGCATATGAATTTGATTTTACTTCCATTTATTTTCTTTTAGTATGTCCTTGCCCTACTTTTCTGTAAAAGCATTGCCCTTCTCACGTCTGGAATTTAGAGATTACGTAGGATTGAAAATCATCAACATAAGAGATTAAAGATTTCTTCTGTCTCTTTTTTGTTTGTTTTTGCTTTCATCTTTCTGTCTTTCTCTCTCTCTCTCTCTCTCACCCTCTCTTTTCCTCTCTGTTCCATGATTTCAGCTATTTTGTACTACAGGCAAAGATATGAGCAAATAATCCAATATAGAGCTTGAAATAAAAACCAAAACAAAACACTACTTTTGGAAGATGTAACTCTGATGCCAATTAAATATCTTTAAACATTTACTTCACATCATTGGACTGATCTAATTACCTTGTGGCAGAAGGAGAATATCTGAAAGGTCTTAATATGCACAAGTAAAAAGAAGCTATCTAATGGCTTATTTTAGTAAGTTCTGTCATTGATTTAAAACTAATGGCTTATGTAGTCATATGACTTGTGCATGCTATGACTTGAATTTCATCATAAATTATGCAATTAACACACATCTAAAATGTCCAATTATACATATGTAGTGCAAATTGTAGGCAGGATGAGTGCCATATAAAACAATATTAGCAAAGTTTCATGAAAACAGGGTAACAAGTACTGGCAACAATATACATATAAACTGAGACACGATGGGGCAGACACAGAGGTGAAGGCAAGGAGGGCTCCAGCTTTCATTGCTGAAGGAAAGACTTCTTGATTTCCAGAATGTGATATTTGAGAAACTGCATCATCTTGCCTGATGGATTTGCAGTCCCTATGCTGTTTAGATGAATGGAAAAGTGTCATGTGCCAAAGAGACCAGAAAAAAGTTGGGCAAATAATAAATTAATAAATTGTAGCTTATGTCTGTGTCTTGAGAACTACACAACTACTACTATTATGCCAAAGACTATATTACTTGTTTGTAATACCCAAATGCTATTAAATATGTTTCTTTATTATCATGTTCAGGGATTTAAATAATTTCTCTCCATAGTCCTTAAAAGTGTAATCTGTAAATAACCTGGATCTTCAGATGATAGAAGGCAGCACAATTGTTTCAAAGTAATTAAATAGTTCTGAGATACCCAACTATGTCTCAGATGTATGTGGCCAAGTGTTTACCATGTGGTACCCTATGAACCTGATGATCTCTCCAGAGTCTTTCCAACTCTATTCTTTTTGATTTTATGGTTTATGTATTATCACAGTGCCTTGCTAATGTATGAACACATTCAGAAAGATACATAATCACATTCTGGAGAACATGCAGTCTGTCTAAATCAGAGTAAACTGAATGGTCTGATGACCTTGATAGTGATATAAAGTGCATCAGGAGGTAGTTATAAAATGAATATCAGATGCCACATTATTTGTACATGATTTCATTATATTGCTTAAGCTGTGGTAGCAAATAAGCAACAGGACAGTCTTTGTTTTGTTATTTATTTTGCTTGTAAACTTTTTCTGCAATTAGCTAAGATTCTTAACATTAGAATTGTTTTGAAATAAGTAAATATTGCTGCCTTGAGGTATTTGCATTTTGCTTAGCCCATCATATTCTTAGAAGCTGGTCCTTATTCTGAAGAAATGTGGAAATATTATAATTCTTCTTTAAGGATAAACCAAATCCTTATTGCAGCAAGTTGGAACATGATAAGTGTTTTACGCTACTCTTAATCCTTCATGAGACTCTGGAAGAGTCTGCATGAACCCCACATTTGAGCAAGGGAAAAGGGAAGGACTGTGGTGGATTAATCTTTGCTGGCTACCAGGTGCTCATTGACTCTCTCTCACTCCCCCTCCTAAGCAGGATATGTCAGGAAAATAAGATGAAAGAGCTTCCAAATTGATGCATAGACAGGGAAATTACCAATTAATATCATGGGCAAAAGAGACTCATTGTTGGGAAATTAATTTAACTTATAATAATAGACTAGGACAGTGAGAAATAAAAACAAAATTAAAAACACTTTCTCACCACCCCCACTTTCTTCCCATGTCTACCTCCTCCACCTCAATTGTCACAGGGAGGATGGAGAATGGGTTTTGCTGTCAGGTCATAACACTGCAGCACTACCACACCTTCTTCCTCACACTGTTCTCCAGTCCATGAGACACAGTTCTTCATGAACTTCTCCAACATAGGTTCTTCGCACAGGATGTAGTTCTGCAGGAACTGTTCCAGATAGCGTCCTTGTCACTGGATATAGTCCTTAAGGAATAGAATGCTCCACTCTGTGTTCCCCATGGGCCACAGTTCCTGCCAGAAAACTTGTCCCTGCATGGGCTTTCCATGGGCTGCAGTGTGGATGACTGCTCTGATGTGGTCCTCCATAGACTGTAGTAAGACAACTTGCTTCACAATGGTCTTCTCCCTGGGCTGCAGAGGAATTTTTGCTCTGGCACGTGGAGCACCTCCTCTATCTCCATCACTGACCTGGGTTTCTGCAGGGCTATTTCTCTCTCATTTTCTCAATCCTATCTCACAGAGCTGCTGCTCATTATTTTTTACCCTTTCTTAGATGTGTTATCAGACAGGCACCACCAGCATTGTTGATAGGTTCAGCTTTGACCAGCAGCAGATCTGTTTTGGAGCTGGCTGGAACTGACTGCCCAACATGGGGGAAACTCCTGGTCTCTTCTCACAGAGGACACCTCTGCAGCCCTCCACTACCAAACCTTTGCCTTATAAACCCAGAGAGGACTGAAGTAAATGTTTTGAACTGATGAACATTAGTGACCCATCTGGTTGAGATAAAGATGAGAAGAATAGTAGAGTACTAAGAACTAAAACTATCTCACAGTTCAGTTCCTCATTAAATATAAGGAAATACGAAAATATTTGCGCAGCTTGTCTTAATTTTGCTGTCACTGAGCTCATTTCTACAACTTGCTCAAGTTCATTCTTTCATTGTGCTGAAGAAAACCAGGATTGCTGGAAAGTTTTACTTTGCTTTCCCTGAACAAAGCTCCCAAGTTACTGGCTTTGTACAGATAAAGACTAAGGAGTGGAAAGCTCTTATAAATCCTCATGGGTCACATTTTGGTATGAATTTTATGGAGAAATAAATGCTGTCAGGAATTATCTTCTGGATAGAATTGTAGTTTCATAAATATATATTAAAGAACAAATGCTATTAATAAATAGTAGACCCCAGTTATTTCACAGTGTTGTGGCATATTTCTTATCAAGTAGTTACTACAGTAAAAGGTAATACATTTTTAGACATTCTTTAAGTATCAAAACTGTAATAGAAAAGCTGTTAGTAGTTTTGGAAAATGTGATTAGATCATTGTTGACAAAAATAGACCTTTTATGAAAGTTTTCAGATTAAATTGGGGGGGGGAGGGAAGAAGAGAAAAAATTAAAAAAGAGACTGAACTAAGTAATTAAATAATAGCTAAAGGATTGAAGGATATGATTAACAGACAATATTAATGATGTCCTAAAGCCAGTGATTCAGTGATAACTTGCAGCTAAGAAAGGGAAAAGTTTGCAAGGTCACCAATATCAAGGGAGCTGTATTTAGACTGGAATCAGTGCACAGAAGGCTCACAGAATAATAAGGATAATGGAGAGATTATCTTGTTGGAAGAAATAAAAGCTTTGGCTCATTAAACCTGGAAAATTAAGGTCTAAGTCTAATATGACTGTTCAATCTAAATATATTGGGGGCTGGAAAAACAGAACAGATAAACACTAGGAAGATATGTGTGCTATTTAAACTATAAGTAATAAGAACAAATGGGTATCAACTGGCCATGAATGAATTTAGAATAGAAATTAAATGCCTTCTCTAGTATCAGAATAGTTGTGGAAGTTTTCTAATGGATGGGAACATGTTCAACTATTGTTAAGAAGCTTGCTTAGTTTATAAATGTCATTGTATGATATGCTTGCCTATGAAATCAGAGGACTACAACAAGCATTTCAGGAATCCTTTCCCAGTTCGTCATCCCAATGACCCGACAGGAGAGCAGGTCATGGTACTGTAATGCCACTCCTACCCCATGAATATAGGCAAAAGTAGGGACTTCACCCCTATTCCCAAAGCTTATATACGTCTTTCTGGAGCCAGTAATTAGTGTGCATCACAGGAACTATGATTAATTAATAAAATTCCTACCTGAATTATTTATTTTTATTTTACTTTGTTTGTGACTAAACTTAGAGTTTCTCTGTGCATCTTTTACAGCCAAACCTTTATGTTATATGGAAGGTGAGTTATGTTTAACTTGATATAGACAAAGTTTTACTTCTGCAGCTCTGTGCAATACAGTGTATACTTGTCACAAATTTAAAAATTCAGCAAGGAATTAAAATAATTACAGTCTGTATGTCATATATGAAACAAAATTTAAATAATAGGTTAGTCGACTTGTTAGTCTGTTGTGGACAGCTCATAAAATTAGTTCCAACAGTAGAATACAGTTTTGTGGCTTATGGATCAAGGATTGGATCTCAAATTTGATATACATTCATAATAATGGGATGAAATTTAACAAGTTGATTCTGCACCTAGGATGGTGCCAAGAAGGCAAACCACATCCTGGGGTTCATGAAACACAGAGTAACCAGCCAATCAAAGAAGTGATTATCCTACTGTATTCAACATTGATGCAACCTCTCCTTCCATACTTCATGCAGTTCTGGGCTCCACAATTTAAGAAGGATGTTCAGGTACTCAAATACATCCAGAGGAGGGCAACAAAGCTGCTGAAAGGGCTGGAAAGAATGTCCTATGAGGAGCAGCTGAGGAATTTGGGTTTGTCTGGTTTGGAGAAAAGAAAGCTGAGGGGTGACCTCATTGCTCTCTACAGCTTCCTGAGGAAGGGGAGAGGAGGTACTGATCTCTTCTTCCTGGGATCCAGTGACAGGACAAGTGGGAATGGTTCAAAGATGTGTCATGGCAGGTTTAGACTGGACATTAGGAAGCATTTCTTCACCAAGAAGGTGGTCAAACACTGGGACAAGCTTCCTAGAGAGGTGGCCAAAGCCTGAAGCCTGTCAATGTTTAAAAGGCATTTGGGCAATGCCGTTAATAACGTGCTTTGACTTTTCATCAACCCTGAATTAGTCAGGCAGTTGGACTAGATGATCATTGTAAGTCCCTTCCAACTAAATCTAGTCTAAATCAGCTTAGAATTACATAAATAAAAGCAATTTTAAAATCAAAATAGACACTTAAATTAGGTTATTTAAAATCACACTTATAAACCAAAGCAGAATACTATATTAGAATCACAGAATTGTCAGGACTGGAAGTTGAATGTTTTTCAGTGTTGACAAATATCAGCATATGACACATTAAAATCAATCTCCCATAGTGCATGTAAACTTAAGATTACAGTGCAGCTGGAATATGAGGTATTTGTCATTGTTTTGTTCTATTATGTTCCAGCCTACACATCTGGCCAATAGATTCTTGAAAAGTGCAAACTTCTTTAATCTTTACCCTTCCCTGCTTGTAGACTAACAAGAAAATTGCAGGGAGAAATTTTCTGGTTATGGTATATGAAGACAAATACTGCAACTTGGCCTTAGCCAAAAATATATTCCATGATTTTTAGGACTATGAAATAGTTTTCATACTGCTAACAGTCATTTAGTTTCTCATAAAAGCTTAAAATAATTTCATGTTTCTCATCAATTTTAGTTAAAAATCTAATTTTCTCAGTACTCATGTAGCAAGAAAAGAAAATTCATCATAAGCATAGCAAATGTAAGACAGTGCCAGAGCAGTGAAGTCAGTCATGGATGCCTGGAGGAAACTAAGTGCTTAGAACCAAATTTTCTTATTATATACAATTGCAATTCTCTTTGAAAGTCATTACCTACTTTAGATTCCATCAGCTAATTTAGATCTATGAAGCAATTTTTCTGATGTTTTTCTTAATCCTCAAGGGAAATTTTCTGCTTGTCTTGAAGTTTCAGAGTCTCAGGAGATGTTTCTTATTGAGTAAATACTGATACAGCAAGAAAGAAACTTAATAATTCAGATTCCATATACTCCGTGTCTTTCAGAATAACAAACTCATAATCAACCTTTCAGATTCAGCAACTACTATTTCTTCTCCTAGTTCTCAGCAGAAGAGATCATAACCTTGGGGTAGATATTTATCTTCTCTATCCCTAGCCATAGAGAGATTTTTTTCATTCCTTTTCTGCAGTCATGAAGACTAAATTCCAAATAATCACTGCACATAGATATATAGTATGACAAAGTCTTATGACTGAGGAAAAAGGATCCATTTAGTCTGGAGGAAAGAAGGCTCAATAGAGACCTTACTGCTCCTTACAACTGTCTGAAAGGAGGTTACAGAGAGGTGGGGCTCACTCTGTTCTCCCAAGTAACAAGTGATAGAACAAAAGGAAATGGCCTCAAGTTGTGGCAGAAGAGGTTCAGGTTGGATATTAGGAAAATTTTCCTCACTGAAAGAGTCATGAGACACTAGAACAGGCTGCCCAGGGAAGCATTGGAATCATCACCTCTTGACGTGTTTAAAAGTTGTGTAGATATCATGCTTAGAGACGTGGTTTAGCAGTGGACTGGGAAGAGTTAGGTTAATGGCTGGATATAATGATCTTGAAGGTCATGGTTTTTTCCATCCTATATGATTCTATGATTCTTTGCATGTGTTTTGTTGTTCAGGGACTTGATTATTTGTATATTTATGTATTTTTTTCTTTGTTAAAGTAATCTAAATGTTGAAATTTTCCTTTTCTTCTTAAGGACAGGATCTATCAAATTTGTTATTGAAAAATAGCAGAAAAGCCATTACAGAAGGAAACAAATGTGCTGCCATGTTCTGAGCCATCAGTCTTTGATTTGGCCAACTATTCTCATGAAAGTAAATTTTGAAAAACTCAACAATCCAAGAACAGGTTTTCTTCTTCTGATGTTTGAAAAAGCAACTGGGTAAGGTCATATATTGTTTTACTAAATTTTGATTTTATAATAACTTGTTTCAATTTCTGCTATAGCTCAACTTTAATCAGATTCATAACCCTGTGAATCCTGCTACAGATATTACAAATTCAATTAAAGCAAAAGTAATGTTTCTTGCATTACAAGAGGAGTAACTGAACTTTTATGGAATGATCTCTGCTAAAATGTTATTTTGGATCAAAACTGTGCTTTCAAATAAATGCCTTAATTGCCTCCACTTGTCATGGCTGAAATCAAAATACAAGATGCACCAATGAGTACTATTTAGTGCTCCAAGTGCTAAAGGGCATTCAGTCCATGGCATCAGACCACAGCTACCACAAAATAACTCCCAGGGAATGACTGTACTGCGTCAGTCTGCAGCACCACCACAATTGCCTCAAAACACAAATTGTCTGCAGTCTGCAAGACTTTGTCATTGAATAGCCATCCTCAGAATATTTCTCTCTGAACAGAAGTGTAATGACCTGATAGAAAATCTTCCTGTTTGTTGCCTGCCAGAGAGTACAATAGCTATTTCTCTGTCAGTATTAGTACAACAATTTCTTGTATGCAGTAATTTGAAGCAACAGAGGAAACGACTTATTTTCTTTATAAAACTGTTTCAATTAGTTCAGACATTTTCAGCTTTTTATCCAAAGCTCCAAGAACACTGCTAAAAATATGATGGTTTTGTATATTTCAATTAATGGAGTTTTAACATACTGATTGTGGTGGGTTTAC